>LPNX010047881.1:183399-196765 GCA_001517045.1 Pseudotsuga menziesii
CAGAGTCCATTTTTCGAACCGTTTCCACCATTGAAATCAGCACGACGAGACCGCCACGATGGTCACCTCGTTGCGTTATTTTTTCTACGTCATTTTTCACCCATTTTTTAGACACCGCTAGTCACCCCGGTTTGCGTGCCCCATTGGTTGTTCTCTGTTTTTCACACTTGTTATATCGTCGGATTCATTTTTTCGAGCTCGTGAGGATGCTTGAGATCGTTTCTCGCTCTCACTTGGTACAATTTCAACGTTGTGTCCCGACACCTTGCTGCCTCGATTTGCTCGACACATCGGCCGCCATCAGATTGTTCCACACCTTTTACATGAGCCATCCACTCCTGTCATACTGCAAATGTTTCGTTATTTTGGCCACCATTCATTCACCTCGTAAGGAGGCCCACCAGTGTTCCCCCCCACCCTCGTTCCTGGTCATCATAAATGTTCCTTGATTGAGCACTTCCTCCTTGCCTGGCCATTCCATTACTTCAGATTCTTCTTATTGCTTTCAGACTCCTTAAAATTGAAAGCACCCACGAGCATGAACTGTCCTGGGCTCGTAAAATCCGCACGATAGTACCATTCCATCACTTCAGAGTCTTCTTATTTGCTTTCAGACTCCTTAAAATTGAAAGCAACCATGAGCATGAACTGTCATGGGCTCGTGAAATGCGCACGACAGTACCATTCCATCACTTCAGAGTCTTCTTATTTGCTTTCAGACTCCTTAAAATTGAAAGCAACCACGAGCATGAACTGTCCTGGGCTCGTAAAATCCGCACGACCGTACCATTTCATTACTTCCGAGTCTTCTTATTGCTTTCAGACTCCTTAAAATTGAAAACAACCACGAGCATGAACTGTCCTGGGCTCGTAAAATCCGCACGACAGTACCATTCTCTCACTTCAGAGTCTTCTTATTGCTTTCAGACTCCTTAAAATTGAAAGCACCCACGAGCATGAACTGTCCTGGGCTCAAAAAATCCGCACGACAGTACCATTTCATTACTTCCGAGTTTTCTTATTACTTTCAGACTCCCTAAAATTGAAAGCAACCACGAGCATGAACTGTCCTGGGCTCGTATAAATCCACATGACAGTACCATTTTATATACACACTTCTTCTAGTTCCCTAACCCATGAAGAAGTCCACCCGTGCCTCTTGGCACTATGATCGATCCTCTCGGCAGTACCCCCAATCAGGTCGCCTTTGTTCAAAGTATTCTGCAGTCTCCTGTAGAATACAACCCAGTCACCCTCAGCCCAGTCACCCTTCCAGATCCAATACAGCTATGACCCCATTACCACCAGTCATTTTCATATGATGCCCGATCCTCCCTGCCATCATACTCTAAACAAAGGAAGTTTGAGTCCCCCACTCTACTTTCCCAGTTATTCCCCCCAGTTTATCAATCCTGCCATCAGTACTATCACATTTCGGTTTTCCACCTCGCGCTCCTGTCAAGGAAACATCATTGCCTTGATAGTTGCAGGTCTCCCTTTGTCGACGACAGCCCCTCTATTCCAGAGGATAGACCCAGAGGCCCCTGTGCCTTGGACCCATCACCATCCGTGGTGAGTGCCTACGGACCATTTTGGGAGGATTCATCATTGCCTCTCTGAATGGTTGTTTCTCACATGCTCAACTTCAGCACCTTGATCGCATCGTTGAGAATCGCGCAGGATTTATATCCCTTCCATTATTTGTCGAAGACCCCGGATTTCCCCCGACTCTAGCACATTGGTGAGTCACTTCGGAATGCCCAGTTATATGTTCTCGTGGATGTCTGGGCTGCATTGGTGATTGTATTCGGAAGCCACCCTGTTCTGCGCTTCCTTAAGTACCCAGTTCAGTTCCAATTCAGTGTACCATTGCGAGTGTGACCCTTGTCACTCTGATCCAGCAGCTCATCAGTTCCTTTGGTACCATATTCAGTAGCACTACTGTCATTCCAGTGCATCAGTTTTTCAGCTCAGACATGATCAGCCCAGCAGTATGTTCCAGCAAGCAGTATGGCATCCTACAGGTCCCTCTTTTCGGGCCTCACAGTTATGTTTATGTATCTTGATACGAGCATGGGTATGCCCGCCTCGTCCATATATTGAGATTCTTCCTCATTCAGTATTTGAGACCATGTATATGTCAGGACCCCATTGTTATTATTATGTTATATCCTAATACGAGCATGGGAATGCCCACCTCGTCCATATGATCAGATGATTCCTCATCCATTATTGAGGTTATGTACTTTTAGTTCTTGTAGTTGGTTTGGGATCGTTGTTCCGGGCTTCAATTTGTTTCTTCTCTTCTCCACACCCTAAGAAAACCATATATGAATTATGATGTCCATTTCCATATGATGAGCTCATGCCCTCGCACATCAGGGGGCAATCTGTTAACACCCAAAAAGTGTTCACTACCTCATCTACCCCACTACATGGCTCATTTGTCCATTTTCCTACCATATTTCCTTCAAAAACCTGAAAATCCCACCAAAAAGCATCCAAAAGGCCTAAAATGCCTCCAAAAGGCCATAAAACCTCTAAAAAGCCTCCAAAAGGCCTAAAATGCCTCCAAAAGGCCAAAAAACCCCTTTTTTCCTCCAAAAATATCCAAAATTCCTCTAAAATAGCAAAAATCCCCAAAAGGGAAGAAAAAATATAAAATAATGAGGAAAAGGAGGAAAAAACCCTAAACCACATGGTTTCCAAAAACCATGGGCCAGCACTCCACCACTAAAAAACTATAAATAAGTGATGGAGACCCCTCATTTCACATCCACAATCACAAGCATCCTTACTCTGCCAAAATTGCTCTTGAAACCCTAGCTCACCCTTGGAGCTACTTTCACCATTGAGAGCCCCTTTTGTCCCATTTCCACCACCGGAGAAAGAGAAGGAGCAGCTGGAGCTCGGAGCAACCTCTCGGATCGGCGCAAAGGGATTCACCAACCTCCACATCAGAGGTAATATCAATAAAAAACCATTCTTTATATTTTGTTGTTTTGTTTCATGCACGTGTTTTAGATTAGTTTTTATTCCTGTTTAGCATTTTCATTTTCATTTTACTAAACTGCTACTAAGGAGTCACTTCTCCTTAGTAGGTGCTCATTCGCACAAGCTAGGGGTAAAACCCTAGCCACAATATGGAAAATATCCCTTCAGAATTAGAAATGGGATTTTGGAGCCAAAATGAGCATGTGGCCAACATTTCATGGTCCAAAAAACCTTATCAAAACCCAGTATTGGAGCTCAATTTTTGGAGCTCAATTTTGAGAGGTTCGATGTCCATCTTATGCACATATCTCAAGGAGAAAAGGTACAGGAAGGTATAGAGGGTATAGATTCATACCAACATAGAGGAGGGTGTTTTTGTTTTACATTCTAGAGGATTTTTCAGCCAAATATGGTCGAGTTTATACTCATTTTACTCAAAATTTTGAGATGAACACAGTGGTGTTGCCTGTTTCTGAGTTTTAATAACAAAAAATAGAGGTATTTCTAGAAGTCTTGTATGTAAGCTTTGAAGACTTAATAATTTCATCCTTCCCATTGGAAGTGGCCCGGAGACGTAGCCCAGGAGGGGTGAACTCCATTATCATCTCTCATCTATAAATTTCATGGTTTGCTTTTTGTTTATTTGCTTATGTGTGTATGTTTAAGCATTTAAATTTCAATTGTAAAGGTTGTTTATGAGTATTTAACATATAAGTTTCACATGCAATTTTTAATGGTTAAAAAATATCCTGAAGATTTTTAGATCAAGTTTGGTATCAAAGCAGCTTAACCATTGCATTGTGAGTTTATGTTAACAAGGTCCAGGCTAAAGTGAGGTGAAGATGTACTTAAGACTTTCAATCCAGATAGTGGATGTGCACTTTGAATAGAGAAAATGACATATGGAGAATACCAAGGAGAAGATGAGAATGCATTCCATCAAGCTTTCTATCAGATGGCAGACATAGTAGAAAAATTGTTTGTAGATTATCAAGAGAGTTTGGAAAACAAGAAGAAAAAAGGAGAAAGTAGAGAATAATGATTTGGGAAAAGGAGGAGACCCTTATGATCCTTCTTCTACATATTCTTCTTCCTCTTCTGATTGCTCCATTATTGATTCTTCAAATCCAAAGAAACAACCTGAGAAGGCCAAGTCTGATTTACCTTATTTGAAACTTGATATTAAGTTTGATTTTCTTACATATAATGGTGAACTTAAAACAAAAAAGCTAGACGATTGGATCAGGTAGAATGAGGTGTATTGCAATATCCAGAATCTTGTATATGAAAATAAAGTAAAGATCTAGTTAACTACTTTCCATGTTGGATGCACCACACTCAGCTGGTGGTAGAGTAAGACACAGGAAGACCTCCTTACAAAAGGAAAACATATTTATTCTTGGTATGTATTTAATGCATTAAAAAATCAATTTTATCCATTAGACTACATACAACAAGCCGGATTGGAAAAAATTAAGGCAAGGTAAAGGTCAGAATGTACAAGAGTACACTCAGGAATTTAGAAAAGAGATTTTATTTTGGGTATACCTCTTTACACTCAATAAACTCTTCTCATGTTTATTAGAGAATTACATAGTTATTTATGTCATACAATACTTATGTTGAATCCTACTAACCTTGATGAGGTATGTGTACAAGCTATGCACATCGAATCCAAAGGGAAGAGTGTTCATGATTCTTCTTTATTTGAATCCAGCCAGTCAAAAGAGAGCAAGGGAAAAGGGAAAGGTAAGCATGTAGCTGCAATGATGAAAGGTGACAAGAGACATACATGCTCGCATTACCAAAAGAAAGGGCACGAAGAGGAAAATTGTTGGGTACTGCATCCAAAATTTAAACTGAAGTGGTGTAAGGACTGGAAAGGGAATAAAAATGCCACAGTTATCGTTGAGGACCTTGGATCACATTCTGAGGACAAAACAAAGTTAACAATTGTAGGTGTGAAAGGTAAATATATTGTTGGCAATGATTCTAACATTAGTTCTTCATGTGCTTCCACTTCTAAAGATCATGTCAGTTTAAGGATAGAAAAAGGATTGTTTCATATAAGAGTGATTAGAAAACAAACTACAATGGACACACTCATAAATAGTGGATCCCAAGCTAATCTCATTTTAGAAGAAGTAGTTAAGCAGTGGGGATTAACAACAAAACCACACAAGAAACCTTATCCATTAGGCTAGGTATGAAAAGATAAAATATTAAAGTAAAAAAACAATGCGATCTAAAGTTTGAAATAACATCCAAGCTTGTAGATGAAGTTGAACTTGATTTGGTTCCACTAGATATCTATAGAATTATGTTGGGTAGTCCATACTTATATGATCCCAAAAAAAAATATTTAGAGAACATAATCATTATCACTTGTTTAAGGAAGGAATTGAGTACATAGTACATTCACATTCATTTAAAAATGATAGATCATTGGGCACTACACAACAACTAAAAATGGTTGTTAATGCAAGTCAGAATTTGGTACTTATGTCTATGCAATGTAAGGAATAAAAGAATCCTAAGCATGAAAAGGAGGTGTCATGTCATGTCCCCGGTTTTGACCCCGTTTGCATGATGTATATATTGTAATTAATCGGGGTGAGGAGCTCAAGGCAAAAGCCCCACCATCGATTTGGCTGTGTATGTTTCGGCAATGGGGATAATTGCCGATGGTATGTTGTGCTATCTGGCACATTTTAATTTGGCATCATGTAAACCCGCACATCAATTAAAATAAACCACAACCAGCTACGACAGTGCAACGTTGAATGAAAAGGGCATGGTTCCAAAGGATAAGGGGTGGGGGATGTCAAACCTTGGTTATGGGAGAAAAACCCATGTTTTGTCACCTTGTTGATTTTCCATCTTCCCTTGTCAACCTATTTAATGCTTCAGCTGGTGGTTGGAGGAGTTATTGCTGAAGTGGTGGTGGTTGTGGCAGGTTGTCAGCCTTACCCACTTGCTCACTCCACCTACGTTTTCCATCCTTCTCCCGCACGCACCCTTCCCTGGTCAGTTTTTTACACTGTCACCACGATTTTGGCTGTTTGGTTCCTCACGCACAGGCTCTGGGCGATTTTAGTCTCACGCAGACATTTTCTGGGGCTCCACGAGTTGCTGAAGCACCCACGCACTGTAATTCACGTCCTTGCTGTTGTTTTGTTCATCCACGGGCAAAATCGGAGTTTTTTTCTCCTCACACAGGGCCTCTACTGCTGGAATCCTCACACAGAAAATTGGGTATGTCTTTCCCGTGCATTTTTCTGTTGGGTGCGAGTTTTTCCTCACGCACAAGATGTTTGGGTCATTTTTCCCATGTAGAGAGCCGTGCTTGCTGTTTGTGTTCGGGGCTGTTGTCTTCCCCATGAGTTTTGTCGGCTGTGGGTTCCAATTTCATTTGGACCACTGTGGATTGCCAATTCGTGGGTTGAATTTCCCTTGTCTGTCCACGCTGGGAGTTGTTCTTCTCCTTTGTTGGGACTGTGTGATGCTTCCCAACCATTCTATTGAGTAATTGTGTGTGCTGTTTGTTGAATTTCCCTGTTTTGGGACTATGGACTGTTGTTATCCTTCAGTGTGTGTTGTGGCTGCTGATATACCCTGGTTTGGGTGCTGTTGTTGAGTTGTTTTGGCCACGTTAGGGCCAAAACCTACTCTGAGTTGCCTTATAGGCTGGAGCTGTGTCTTACCTTTCGCTTGGGACTGTCACCGGTCATTTTGCTTCTTCACAGGGCAGTGAATGAAGTTGTTTGGCTGCTGGTATGCAGTGGTTGAGCCTTGGACTGTGCTGGCTTGGCTTGTCTGTTGAAAGCCTGTGAAACCCAGCAGTGTTAGTTTGTTGTTTGTGCCCGTTGGCTATGTATAAGCCTGCAATTGACCCTTATTCCGGAGGAATCATGCCCAACTCGGGGGTGGCAGCGTTGCTGAGAGATTGATGAGCAAGCTGGCCTATGGTTGGGTGGAACGTTGCAGCGACGTAGCTGGTTGCGGGTGAATTCTTCATAAAGAGATAAGTGCTGCTGGTTATTCCATCTCTGCAATTTATATTGATGATTAAATGAACTATAATGATCTTGTTGAATGCTGGAATGTGTGTGTTTGCTTCCGCGGTATGATCAAAGATAAATGCATCTGTGTATGCTTGTAAGTTTCAATTTCAGCATTTGAATTCTGTTTATGTTCATGGGGCGTTTTGCCCGGTTGTAATTGTTGTGTTGGTCGTGTCCTCTTCGCCGGTTGAGGGACGGGGACGTGACATGTCATTTTACTACAATGCACCTATTATGGTTGATAGTGTTCCTATGGTAAAAAATAAGCATGATATGGGTACAATATCTTTCATATGTTCAATTGTGATATTCAACTTCTATTGATCAACAATATATGGTTGGTTATGACAATATTGAATGAAGATTTGATTGAAAATGGGATTAATGTACTTAACAATGTCAATGCAGTGTTAATTGTTGTTATGGTGAGTCATATGTACAAGTTTCAAGAATAATGGACAAGTGATATGGGACAAGTGAGATGAACATTTCCTCACTTGAATTCTGGATGAAAATATGATTTTGGTGGTCCAAAAGCATCTTAATGGGAATGTTTGATCTAGGAGGATCTCTGAAGTCGATCAAAAGAAAATTATTCAAAAGTGAATTAAAGTTTACATATGCGAATATATCTTCAATATATTTCTTACAATGCTTGTTTCATGTGAAAAGGACTGCAGATGCAGAAGTTATCAAAGTTTCAAGTTTCGGAAAAATAGGTAAAATTGGAAAAAATGTTAATTGAAAATTTTGTTGGAGTCTATGGGAATTGAATTCAATACATCCATATATCTCAAAAACATCACAAGTTTCACTAGTCAAGGTTCTCACTAACAATTCTTATTAGTCACATGTCAAAAATTTTATTTAAGTTTGAATAAAAGTTAATTTGAAAAAAGGGGGGGTTGAGGGCTAAGCCCTCGACCCATTGTTATAGCTGATTTCACCACTCCAAGTGAATCACAATTTGTATGGCCTTCCCCTGTCCCGCTGCAAACTTCTTAGACCCCATGGACCATTTTTTGTCCTTTGATGTTTCCTTGACCATCCCTAAAAACATGTGAAAAATGATACACGCGACTTTTAAACTTATAAGCACGTATATACGCGGGTTTGACCACTAAAACTGTGTACATCGGGATGTGTACAAAATCCAAATCCTTTTGTAGTTTTCCTTGACATGGATCCGACTCACTTGACTCCTGGCCTTCCCTATTCCTTGAGATCACTCGGATTCGACCTTTCATTACCCCTTTGAAAAGCTATATAAGGAACCCCTTGGTACATTGAAGGCATAAGAGAGAATTGAGAGCAAAGAAACTATAGTCCATTGTTGCCGAAACTTATGCTTGAGTCTGCATCCCTTTGTCCCTTGGAGCACTTTTGTGTTCTTCCCAAGCTTGCCCTTTGCTTGTGAGCTTGCTATCTAGAGATGGAGGATTGAAGTGGTGGAGGCCCAAGTGGGGGATTCAGTTTCTCTGGTTCGCAGACGCGCCGATAGAGGTTATATCTTGTAATCTCTTATTTATATTAATAGAAATATCTTTTCCTATCCAATAATGTGTGTTTGAATGAATATTTTATCCATTGGATTATGTCAAATGCTTATACATTATTGATTATATATGCTAGAATAGATCTAACACCATGATATATAGAATGTTTGTATTGTTTACTTGTTGTTGAGGAAGTAATCTATCAATTCAAGCTGAAGTTGGAAAGCTCAACGGGGATCTACTTCAACCATCCGAAATAAGGTACGAGGTCTAATCCTTTAGTGTTAGACATTTAATTTCTATTGCATATTGGAAAGGATTGATTTCTGGAGTCAAGTTGTTTGTTGTGGTACCCCAAGCCATAGGAATTTCTCTCCGTAACAGAATTGGCGACTTCGCTGGGGAGTTCCTAGTAGTTGTCCTTTGGGGGTTGTTTTATCGGCATTCAATGAATTTGAATTTCTCTTTCTCTCTTGTTTCTGTGTCGAGTATGGGGGCATGTATGCCTGGTAGTGTCTGATCGGTGTGAAGTTTGTCTCAGCTTGTCTGTTTGCCTTGATTTTATGCACCTTTCTTCCTGTACGCGAGTTTTTAACTCACAGTCACGTATACATGCTGGTTTCTCTTCGATTTCTGCGTATACACGCGGGTTTACTGTGAACAGTCGTGTATGCCTTTGCTTTTGCCTCTTTGTGGGAGTTAATTAGTTGCTGGGTGAATTTTGATATTTTTTGAGTCTCCTTTGGCACTACCTGAGTCTGTTTATACCTTTGTTTCTGACCAGAAATGTTTTTTTAGGCTAAATTATTTTTTAAGAAGGTTCTTGTCATGCGATTTTTGATTTTTTGTTTGAGATTAGTGCATTAGAGTTCTTTTACCTTAGTGCTTTGCTCGAGTGCTGTTTGTGTGTGCTTTCAGAGTCTAGGGGTCGTAGAATCATTCTTTTGCTTTTTGAATCTCATTTTATTTCAAAAAATCCAAAAACATTTGCTTATCATCATGCACTGCATTTTGCATTTTTGCATTGTACTTGCACTAGATTTGCTTTGGAGGATTAGTTAGGACTTCATATAGGAAAGCTTGCATTCATCGTTTGAAGAAAAATTGTGCATTTCATGTAGTAGCATACCCTATTTTCATGGAAACAATGCATTTGCATTGATTGTTAGGTGTGCATTTTACTTCATGTTGTGTCATAATACCATTAGTTGCACGACCGTATCCCTTTTTTGAGTAATAAAGCCAATTAAAATCAACGCTAAATTAAAATGAACTACACTCTTTTCTTTTATAGGGTGCACCAACAAGCTTAGGTTTTAGGATCTTGGAATAGTTCATTGTAAGTAAATTCTCCAAGATCACTAAACAACAACATGTATGTGTCTGTCTAGGTGAGTGTGTGAAATCCTTGGTATAACCAGTGTTTCTCAGGATCCTCCTCTCAAAAGGGAGTTAAGCATGAGGCAATGTGAGCGGTTGTTGATTGGGATGACCCCTAGTCATAACTGAGTAGCACCGGAGATATTTCCAGGATTGTATTCATATCTAGGAGCTCTTTCGAGAGTTTCAGGCTTTGCTACCCTGCCCATACGGTCAATCCTGCCTGCGACTGTCCACCTGAGCATTGATTATATTGAGGTGACCTTAGTGGCCTTACCTAGGATATTGAGGGGGGTACTTTGTAGGGGTTATTCTGCGGGTGTCCCAGCCAGGTTGGGGTCGGGAAGCATAGTCACTTTACGCGTTGAAGATGAGGGCCACAATAATTGGTTACGTACCTCCGCTTGTTGTGTATGAGAGTCTCAAGCCTCTCCTAGGCGAGACATACCTGCTTCATTCGGGAGCTCATTTATCCAGCCCTTGTTTTCTTGCATTTGGCTTTAGATTTTATTAGTGATTGCTCTGTGCATGATAGTTGGCCTAGGGTTTACATAAATAGAGAGTCTTTTCTATTTTTTTTTTATTCATTGTGGATTCAGGTGCGGCTCCTCGTCGTTATCGTCATTTAGCAGGAATTCCTCCTTCTACTTCTCCTCCTCCTTTGGGAGAA
Organism: Pseudotsuga menziesii; assembly: GCA_001517045.1. Classification (NCBI taxonomy): domain Eukaryota; kingdom Viridiplantae; phylum Streptophyta; class Pinopsida; order Pinales; family Pinaceae; genus Pseudotsuga; species Pseudotsuga menziesii. The sequence goes on from LPNX010047881.1 coordinate 194,004, forward strand.
AGACCTAGACAGTCCAGGTGGACTATTTCACACATTGATTCACACACCATGGGAGACCATTTAGAAGGGATTCCTAAACCACCTTATCCCATTCGTGTAGATGATGGGGAGTTTACTCCTACTTACGATCCTTCACCGGACTTGGCTGAGTTAGGTCCTATGATTTCTGAGATAGGAACCATGCACGATAGACCTACTCACTCTAGGTTTGATTCCCCATTGACGCGTTACCAGTATGGAATGTCGAAGGATGCCAAGAATAATTTTGAACCCGCCATCACTAGCTATGGTAGTTATGGTATGTCTGGTTTTCCTACACATGATTTGGAATTTCATGTCGAATCTGACTTCAAGCCTAACACTATGCCTGGGGGCACTCTCATTCCTTACCATGCGGAGAGGTTTGGGAGCACTAGTCACATTGCACCTTCCATCCCGGAGGTGGAAGTTACATCACATATCCCTCCTAGGTCTAGGTTTAGTGATCCGATTAGGATACCAGATCCGAGATGAGTGGCAACAGGGAATAGCACGTACATTATTACTTAGATTCCTTCGTCCTCGGTCCCTAGTTCTTCAAATGTTCATCCTCCACCTTATCTGTGTGGTCCTTCGAGCCGACACATGGCTACGAGTCAGGTCCGTACTGCAGTTACTAGACCGATTATATCTCAGGTTTACATACTGCCCGTTGCTTCAGGAGGTTATGTTCATACTTCTAGAGGTCATGTTACTACTTCCAGGGCGTATATCTGATCTGGCGGATTATTCCTTTTCAAATTTATACTGATCCAAGATAAAGGAATATGGTACAATGGTTTAAAGAAGCGGCAGGTGAAATAAAAATGGCGGAAACACACAAGCATCAGAGGTCGGAAGAAGATCTCTTTTCGCAACATCGGAGGTCGGAAGAAGATCTATTTCCGCAACGTCGGAGGTCAAAAGAAGATCTCCTTCTGCAATGTTGAAACACACAAGCATCGGAGGTCGGAAGAATATCTCTTTCCGCAACGTCGGAGGTCGGAAGAAGATCTCTTTCCGCAACGTCGGAGGTCGGAAGAAGATCTCTTTCTGCACTGTCGGAGGTCGGAAGAAGATCTCTTTTCGCAACGTCGGAGGTCGAAAGAAGATCTCATTCCACAACGTCGGAGCACACAAGCATCGGAGGTCGAAAGAAGATCTCTTTCCGCAACGACGGAAACTTAAATCACATTCAGAACGGATCGGAAGTCGGAGCGATAAGGAGCCGCCACGGCGGAAGACTTAGAGACAAGACGTCCCGATGGAAAACCCGATGACAGTCGATTGAGACAGAGTTCATCGGAGAAAAATATCGGAGGTCCCAAGGACATCCCCTTCCACAATGGTGGAAGCGCAGATGACTAAAACTTTCAACTCAAATACTCAGCAATGCGTTCGCGCGGGGACATTTAAAAACGGTTTTTGTAGTTTGGTACACAGTTTTGATGCCACGTTTCAGGGAATGGAACAGACGCATTGGTAACGTTTTGTGGTTCTTTGGTTCAGTTTTTAGCATATGATTGTAACGTTGATAAGGAGATGAACATCCTGTTGGGAATAGGGAACGTCAAACGCTTGGGCCGTGATTTGGCCGAATGGCATGATTCAGTCTTAAACATATGGTAAGAGCTGTGTGAAAGAAAAAGGAAAATCCATTACTTATGAGGCTTAAATATAGGAGGCTGGCAACCATTGAAGGGGGGGACAATTAGAGGAAAAAACAGTTCATTCCAAGTGCAGTACATCGTTTCTCTGTTACGCGAAGCTTGGAGAGTTTGTTGTAAAGTGTTCCGATGCTGTTACTGTGGAAGTCGACATTCTCTGTCATACTTTGGCTTTCTTTGCCTTACGAAGGTTGATTGTAATTTCCAGAGAAAGGAATTAAAGACTTTGTACAGCATTTTGTTTACAGTTGCTGAAGTTGTTTCCAGAATCATTTTGTACCATTTTAAATCCATTAATTGGATCAGCTCCCATTGTAGAGGGACCCGGAGACGTAGCCCAGTGAAGGGGGTGAACTGTGTTATCAACTTCTGTTTATGACTCTCTAATTCTTTGTTTTCTTCTTTGCATCTGTTTGTCAGTGTTTTTTTCCATTCTGAGCATTTAATTTCTATTAATGTTGCCCCATTAATTAACCTATTGCACGCATTCTTTTACAACAAACTTTTAATGCACTCAAGTTGAGGTCCAACAGATCATATTATGGTATCAGATCTGGTTGACTGCTGTGCAAATTTGTGAATGCTTACCAGGTCCAGGTCAAAGGTTGGTGAAGGAGAATTAGTTGAAGGAGATCCTAAGATTGGCTCCAGGAGAAAATTCTCAAGAACCATGTCTTCTCCACGAGGGGAAGAAGAAGGACATACCGAACGGGAAAAACCTATTATTTCTGAAACTGAGTTTCTGGAGGCTTTTATGAGCATGAAATCCATGATGGAAATTCTACTCGACGAGCGAACAGAAAGGAAGAAGAAAGAAGAAGGATCTTCATCCAGAGATGCAGACGTGAATAAGGAAGAAAAGGGTAAAGGAGTAGGAGGTGATGGTGATCCTCCTGACATTAATCAAACTTTCTCTTCTTCTCATACTTCTCATTCAAATAATGCAAGTCCTAATATGCCTTATTTCAAATAAGAATGGGCCTCATAAGAGATGTACTACAAAAATATAAGATATATTAAAATATTATGAGTTAGGGGTTTTATGGGGTAGGTATATATGACAACTCACCTCCTACA
>LPNX010047902.1:0-12695 GCA_001517045.1 Pseudotsuga menziesii
ATTTATTATATACAAGCTCACACTTACTTAGCACAAGCATAGATCCATCTTAAACATGGATCTAGAAAGCACCGAGAGGAATCCACTTTCTTTAGGTGTTAACACAGATCTTTTAATTACTTTTCATTTAGTTTTATTTTGGGTTTTTATTATTTAATAAATTAGGCAACATGTTTGGATTGAGTGGACACTATAAATATATGAATCCACATTTTTTTTATTTTTTTATTTTTTTTTTGTATGTTGGTTAACACAATGTTTTTTTTTTTTTAATGTCAGCTAGCATAATGTCACAGGATCTCCCCCATACTTGGCTAAGAGCACCTCGCTTCTCTCAATGCAATGAATTAACATCTTGTGTGTAATTAAAATCATACTAAAATGCATTAGAAACCCACATAATATGAATAAAACTTGAATATACCAATTTTAATAATTTGGAATGCACTTCACTTAAACAAACCCTTCAATATAATTAAATATTTTAAAAGTAAGGAATACATTTAAACCCTATTTTAATTGAAATTTAAAGTTTCAAAACTGGAGACTAACTTTACTTATCCCTATATTAACATTTGTTTTGATGGAATCAATGCAATCACAATTTGTAAATTCACTACAATAAATAAGTAACCATCTTTAATATGTATCTACTCTCATTATGAAAGGTATTTAAGGACGTTTAAAAATTTAATATATCATCAAACATAATTTGAATCATAATAATGGTATTAGTATATTTAATTATAAATAATTAATAAATATACAATGAAACATTGTCTTCAATGTTTCATTAAGACTTGTAATATAATGTACATAGATATAATAATAAAAGTTATGTGAAAAGCATTTCAATATACATTGGAGTATGGAAGGATCCTTATCTTGCAAAGGTTTTTGGTTAATGGTGTTTCATTAGTTGAGTATTTAAAGATCTTAATAATTATTTTGATATGAGCCATGTACAAGGTATATTTTGGTTCTTCATTTATAAAATATATGTTTTTAGTTAATAATATTGTATTTTTCCATTGCATAATGTCTATATTCTAAGGGAATGGATACTTGAAGGAACCAATAACCTAGCACTCTCAATTCTATGGCTATTATTCCATTGCTTAATTTGAGTTATTCCATAGTATCTTATTAATAGATCTTTTAAGTCATTTATTCATTCATGGTTGAATTAGATGAATTCTCATGTCTCTTTAACCCATTTATTTCTAGCTAGTATCTTTCTATTATTCAATTATTTCCCTCTTGGTTCCTATATCTAATTAGAGTATCTAGGATTTCTTATGTTTACTTTTCTAAAGAATGCATGTTTCAACCATTATTGGGGAAATGTAACTTTGACTAGAACTAGGAACAATCAAAACATAAACAAATTGATCAGGACATAGCATTACTCCTCTTGAAACCATCATATATTTTTTATAGTCAGTTTGTTGATCCTCCAAGGTAGCATAGATCCCAGGGACACTTTTTTCTACATCAATGATTTTTGTGGCTTCTTGTAAATTGTGAACAATCCTATCATTTTCATGTTTAACTAGAGGACAATTACTCAATAAGTGTGATTCACCATGACCCCAGCACTTCAAGGGTCCTTAAAAGGATTCATTTGGTTTCGTTCCCACAAATCCAATAGGTTTATTTCCACTTTGAGATGGAAAGTTTTGCTGAAAATTGGTTTTCCCAAAATTATTGGTCTAAAAGCTTCTTAACTGGTTTCTATACTCTTGAGGTTTACATCATTTCTTCCTTTGCTCAGAGCTATCCTTTTTATTTTCTTTGCAACCTCTAAGAATCTCTACTCTATACCTGTAAAAAATGTTGTGTCTTCACCTTCTCATATTTAATGTGTTGGACATACCTTAGCAATGCAACAAATTTATTAGCTAAGTCATCCATAGTCATCTATCATAGTTTTAATGTATGAAATTCCTTGATTTTTCTATCATAGGTCGCTTCTTTTATTTCATTTTATTTACATCCAAAAATATGGTTGATTCACAATTGCTTAAGGGATTGGAATATCTTCCATGGCAATGATAACTGATATAAACCTTTAATGTTTTCTTCGGTAAGTTAGTAAAATCTACATGTTTTATTTCTCTCCATGTATACAAAAATATGGTTTGTTAGTTAACTAGTCTTTTAAGACATTGTTATTTTCATCCTTAGATCTCATATGGCCTCATAGTGCTATAACTATGCTTTGATACCAATATTTAATGTACCATCTTTAGACACCATTTTTCTTTTTAATTTATTGTGGAAAATCTAGTAGTTATCCATAACATGTAGGAATAAACTATTTATTTGATATTCCTATGGTGTTTAGCATAAAAAAATTGACTATCAAACATGTTGAATAGTTTTATTAGAGTTACTAATAAATGTAGAACAATATTTAACTTGCATTTATTTTGCATGTTTTTTTAAATCAAAGGCAATCCAAATTTAATACTATGAATGATTCTATATGCTTTTGAATTTATTCTAGGTCATAGATGCAATGTTCTTTTAGCTATAAATAATTGTGAATTGTAGGCATGCACGAGGATGGCTAAATGCCAAGGATTCATGTTGTTACGGAATCTATCTACAATTGTACACACGATCTTCCCTACACTAGTCTTTCCTAGGAATTTTATAGGAGCGGACAACTCAAAAGTTCCCATAAGTGATGTGTACATCCCAGCTCCTAAAGTTTCATTTGTCGGGCGTGATTGATCAATCAAAGGTACATTGGACTCTGATGTGTCTGTATGACTCTTCCGGGTATAGGACAGTTGATCAATGATCACTGTCTTTCATTCATGAGAGAACATGAGGACTCAGAAGACTGGCAATAGAATAGCACACATGGTGTAGGTCCAACTCCTACCTAAGAGTAAATTATAATCCAAAGGAGCGTCAACAACCTCTACTTCTACTGAAACCATTGTCCTTGCTAATTCTATGTCAAAAAAAGGTAGGATATCGTGTGGACGAAATGAACTTCCGTTGAAAGCGGTCAGCAAGGTGTTCAATGAGACCAACTCAAGGGATCCCAAATCTTTTCAACACAAAATAGCCATTACACATTTGGATGCACCTTCATCTAGAATTGTTCATCCGATGGTTTTACCACCATGGACTACTTTGATTTGAAAGGATACATGGTAAGGAAAGCAAGGTTTGACATCTAATAAATCAAACTTGGCCATTAATCCCGCCGAATCTAAACTACTAATAGCTGCCATAAGTGCATTACGTTGTGAAGGACAACTTTGTAACGCTTCTAAGGAGGACATAATACAAGGATATTGGTCCAATCCATCCACAACTGAATAGTTGGGAGCAGCCCTCGTGTTAGGGTTGTGAAATGTCTTATTGAAGACGCCTTTCGTTATCTTCGGCATAGGTTCAATCAATTTTTCAATCGAAAGTGGGTTTGATGCTTTAGCAGGTTGCTTATCTTTTCGCAAAGAATCAAATTCGTAGTTTTTAGCTCTTATTTGCAATAAAGTGTGGGATCTAACCATATTAATGCATGATTGATCAATAGGGGGAGTACTGTGAGTCCCCTCGACATTCTTCAAATCGCTTGAAGTTGCATTTTGCCCCTACGAGAAAGGGTCCTTGGGAAAAATAGGTTGTTGCTTCAACAACTTTTGAGCTTGTTCCAACAGGGGACATTGGTAATTCAAGTGGTCCTTCTAACAAATCTTGCAAGGAAACTTCACTTTTTTCTTCTCTTTCTTTCCCCCTCGACATTATTCGTGGGTTTTTATTTTGATTTCCCTCCCCCTTCTTCCCTTTGTTTTTCTTCCCACTAGAATGTTTGTTAGATTTTCAACATTTAAGCTATATGATCTTAGGATCTTATCTGAGAGAATAACAAGCACAAAAATCAAACACAAGAGACAATGAACACAAAGATTTCCCTCAGGGAAACCATAAAGGAGAAAACCCCGCAACTACCTAAGAGATAGAATCAGCACCAAAAGTAAAACCCAAAGACAGTAAGATGATCTCCCGATAGCAGTGGTCTCTCTCTCTCTTGTTCCAACTTCTTCTCTCTCTCAGTTATGCGCTACAACTGAGTTTGAGTGAATGAGTATGAATGTGTGATAAATAGAGAGGCTCCCTCTCTACTTATACTAATTCCCGACTTGACAATAACTCACTAGGGATGACTTCTCTAGGAGAGTCTAATAACCCTAGGGCCCCACAACTACGAGGACTTTAACCCTTGATCAATAATGAGGGTTATACTCTATGACTTTACATGACTTGTTTACATTATTGAATCTCCCGATCGAAACATCGGGGCATGACATGACTCAATTACATTACAGATACTTCCTGGAATAAACATCGAGGTACAATAGATATGTTATACAAGTGAATACATTCCAAAGTTACAAATACATCAACACTCCCTCTTAACTAGGAAGTTATTCTCTTGACACAATTTATCAGCACAAGTCTTCTTCTCTGTATCATTTGGATCGTCATCAAGTCATCTTCATCTTCAAGTCATCTTCATTTTCAAGTCATCTCCATCGTGAATTCATCAAGTCTAGATCATCACTGGATGTGGATCATCATCAAGTCTAGATCATCATTGCTGGATCATCATTGGTGCTATCTCAATTCTACTCGTCACAGGAAGTTCTATAGAGCCAGGCATTTTTCATGCTAGATGCACATCTACAGAGCCAGTCCTTTTTCATACTGGATGTAGTTCTTTATAGAGCTAACCCTTTTTCATGATGGATGTATCATCACAGAGCCAGCCCTTTTTCAATATGCTAGATGTGGCACCAACACAGAGTTAATCCTTTTTCATACTGGATGTGTCATCACAGAGCCAACCCTTTTTCATGCTGGATGTGGCACCAACACAGAGCTAGTCCTTTTTCATATTGGATGTGTCATCATAGAGCCAGCCCTTTTTCAAGCTAGATGTGACATCTACACAGAGCCAGTTCTTTTTCATACTAGATATGTCATCAAAGAGCCAGTCCTTTTTCATACTGGATGTGGTATCATCACATATATCTGACCATGGAAGGAACCAATCCTGTCATCATGTCAGAAAGACACAACTCTTACATCTGACCATGGAAGGAACCAATCCTCTCACCATGTCAGAAGGGCATAACACTTACATCTGACCATGGAAAGAACCAATCCTCTCACCATGTCAGAAGGCCATACAGACTCATCACTTCCCCTTGGAAGGAACCTCGATCTGGAGAACACCAATATTCTCCCTGAAGTACTCAAACTTCACTCTGGATAATGGCTTGGTCAACACATCAGCTATATGTTCGTCCATGGCAACATACTGGAGCTTCACTGCTCCTCTCTACACCATATCCCTGATATAGTGATATTTGATCTCAATATGCTTCGACTTGTCATGGAACACCGGGTTCTCTGACAACTTCACACAACTCTGGTTGTCACAATATATACAAGTAGTATCCATCTGGAGATTAAATAAATCAGACAGTAGCTTTCTCAGCCATACTGCCTCACAACTAGCTGAACAAGTTGCTACATACTCTACTTCGGCTGTACTTAGAGCCGCATAGGATTGCTTCCTACGAAACCAGGAGATCACACCTGATCCCATACTGAAGCAACACCCTAAAGTGCTCTTTCTATCAATGGCACTGCCTGCCCAATCCGAATCCACATAACCTTCTAGGTTAATCTTCTGATTCACCTCATACTTGATCCCATAATCAACTATACCCTTTAGGTACCTTAGAATATGCTTTGTAGCAACCAAGTGAACATGTCTCGAATCCGTCAGGAACTGGCTCAATGTGTTCACAACAAAGAAAATATCTGATCTCATATTTGTCACGTACATCAAGGACCCAATCATCTGACAATACATTGTAGCAGCAACCGACTCTGATGAAGCATCACTCAATAGCTTAAGATTCGATGCCGTAGGTGTGGTCATAGTCTTGTATTCCATCATCCCGAACCTCTTCAGGATCTCTACTACATATTTCCCTTATCCCAGGGAAATTCCATCTCCATTCTTCCACATCTCCATGCCTAGAAAGTAGTGCATCATACCCAAGTCCTTCATCTCGAACTCGACAGCAAGGTTCCTCTTTGTACTAGTAATCAACCCATCCTTACCTGTCACAAATAGATCATCTACATATAGTAGGAGTATCACTAGGTTCCCTTGTTCAACCTTGTAGTAAAGGTTGGAATCCGCTTTACTCTTGGTAAAGCCCAAATAGGATAGGAAGTTGTCAATTCTGTCATACCATGTCCTAGGTTCCTAGTTCAAACCGTACAGGGCTTTCTTTAATTTACACACATGAGTCTCTCTGTCATGTGTCTCAAAACCAAGTGGCTGCTCCACATATACTTCCTCTTCTACTACACCATTCAAGAAAGTTGTCTTGACATCCATCTGGTGTACTTTCCACTTCATTATTGCAACTAAAGAAATTACTGATATGATGGAAGTATGTCTGGCTACAGGAGCAAAGATTTCTTCATAATCTATTCCTTCTTTATGGAAGAAACCATTAGCCACAAATCTTGCTTTATATTTCTCTATGCTACCATCTGCAGCATGCTTGATCTTATAAATCCATTTGGAAGTCACAACAGACTTCCCCTCTGGTCTTGGGACAACATCCCAAACATCATTCTTCATGATTGATTGATACTCTTCGATCATAGCATCCTTCCATTCTTTATTTTCTGTCGCTTCTTCATAGTTGGAAGGTTCTTTATCAATGAAGTCACATAATAAGGCTACATAACTGAAACAGGACCTGGTTCTTTTCCCTTCTTTGTGTATTTCTTTTGGAGCCCCATATCTTTCTACACCTTGGATAGCTTCTCGTACCCAAGCAGGTTTCCTCTTGTGAGGATTATTTTCTTGAGGTGGATCTATAGGTTCTTGAGGTTCTTCTACTTCTCAATCTTCTTCTGGAATTGCTTTGTTCATGGTTGTGTCATGAACTCTGGGTACTTTTGTTTCTTCATATTCTTCAGCATGTCTCTTTCTGGATTTGTTGTAATCTAAGTCTTCATCAAAGGTTACGTCCCTACTGATGTCGATCTTCTTGAATCCTAGGAAGTATATTCTGTAAGCCTTCAAGCTTTCAAAGTATCCCACAAATATGCCCTTCCTTCTTGAAGGATCTAACTTTATCCTCTTTTCCTTTGGAATGTGTATGTACACTAGATAACCAAATATTTTGAGATGACTGAATTCTAGTTTCTTGCCGAAAAACACTTCCTCAAGTGTCTTGTTCTTGAGTACTCTATGTGGAGTACGGTTCTATACATACACAACTGTTCTAGCAGCTTCTGCCCATAGATGCAATATGGGAAGATCTTAATCATGAAGCATTGCCCTTGCATCTTCCATGATCGTTCTATTCTTTCTTTCTGCAACCCCATTCTATTGTGGATTATATGGAGTGGTTAACTCCCTCTTAATCCCTGAATCTTTGCATAGTTCCTTGAATTCATTTCATGTGAATTCTCCGCCATTGTCTGATCGAAAAATCTTGATCTTCTTCTCTGTGTAGTTTTCGATCAAGGCTTTGAATTCCTTGAACTTGCTAAATACTTCGTCTTTGTTCTTCATGAAGTATATCCATGTCTTCCTAGAAAAATCATCAATGAAGGAAACATAGTATACATACCCGCTTAGAGAGTTGGATGACATTGGACCGCATACATCGGAGTGGAGGACTTCCAAGATTCCTTTTGCCTTGCTCTCGCTACTTGGAAATGTCTTCTTCGTATTTTTTCCTTTTGCACATCCTTTGCATACACCTTCATGTTTTGTCTGCATTTCTGGAAGACCTTTAATATCTTTGCTTGCAAGTGGTAGTGCCTTGTAATGCACATGTGCAAGCCTTCTATGCCAAAGTTCATTTGGTTCTACTGAGTCATGAACCAAAGCTTTTTCTAGTTGGCCCTTCAATTTGTATAGTCCTCCTTCTTGCTCTCCAGTTACTACTGCATCGTGAATAGTCTTTCCTTTTGGCCACATGAGGACTTGACCATATATAAATGCAACCCTCATGCCTTTTGCATCTAGTGCCAAGATGAAGAGAAGGTTCTTCTTTAGTCTTGGTACAAATAGGACATCCTTCATTTTCATAGACTTGCTAGAGTCTAGCTTGTACGAGGATTCACCACTACCTTTTATTGGATACTGGTAGTCATCCCCAAGTTTCACCTTGTGGGGTGATTCATGTTCTGATAGTTTCATAAAGCATTCCTTAAATCCCGTCATGTGTCTGGAAGCACCACTATCTATAAGCCAATCATTGCTTCCATGTGAGACAGTTCCCGTGAGGGAAAAGATCAGAACATATTCTTCATCACTTGAAGAATCATCACTTTCTTGTTTGGCTCTCTTCTTGGGAGGTTCATCATCTTCTGCAATGTGAGCATGATGTCTTTTCTTGTTTCCCTTTTTCTTGTGAGAACCACCTTTGTTTTTAGGACAGTATTTGGATATGTGTCCTTTCTCATTGCATGTGTAGCATATGATAGTAGATAGGTCTCTTCTAGGGTGTGAATGCTTACCTTTGGAGTTATGATGGTCCCTTCTGGTTTTCTTGGGAGTTTCATCATCTTCTACAGTGTGAGCATGATGTCTTTTCTTGTTTCCCTTTTTCTTGTGAGAACCACCTTTGTTTTTAGGACAATATTTGGATATGTGTCCTTTCTCATCACATGTGTAGCATATGATAGTAGATAGGTCTCTTCTAGGGTGTGAATGATTACCTTTGGAGTTATGATGGTCCCTTCTGGTTTTCTTGGTGTGGACTGTGAGAGCTTGATCTTCATTTCCCATATTTTCTTCTCGAGCTTCTTCTTGTGAGCATTCCTTCCATAGTCTGCTAAATTTGATTAGCTTCTCCCTGGCATAGATTCCTTGAATGAAAGAGTCTCATGCCCTAGGAAGACCATTCATGGTGGTCATCACAATTTTTGCATTCTCTACATCTTCATCTACTACTTCCAGTTGTTCCTTGATCTGAGAGACCCTTGTAAAGTAATACTGGATGGTTTTCGCATTCTAGATCTTCACATTCTTCAGTTGGTTTCTCAGAGTCATCTTTCGGTTTATGTTCTTCCCTTCAAATAACTTGGTCAAGGCATCAAACATCTCTTTAGGTGTCTTTAGAGAGGACACCTGTGGTATGAGGTGATCCTTGATTGAATAAGCAATAATCCTCTTAGCCATGACCAATTTATTCTTGTGTAAGGCTTTATCCTCATCTCCCTCTGGAATTGGAACCTCTTCATTGATGTAAGAGTCCAACTCATTTTCTTCCAAGACCAGGGAGATCCTATACTTCCAAGCTTTGAAGTTATCAGCTCCCTGAAGCTTTTAATTAAGCTTGGTATGATGAGACATCTTAATAGAGAACCTTAATTGGAAATACAAAAGACTTAGATCTTACCGGGTTAAGATGTTGGAACTAGATTTGGAGCTGAATTTCTGTAGAGTTGGTTCAAGAGCATATTAGGGTTTGACTTTCCCAGAGTTCTACCCAACCAAAAACTTTGATCTTGATCTCTAAACTTCGATTTTGGGGAGGAGATCAATCCAGGCCTGGGATCACTCAAAAATTCCACTTCTGTGGAAAGCCCCAATTTCTGGCAGTAGTGTCAGGTCAAAAATTGAAAATGCTCAAAATCAGATTTTGCTTCGACAGAAAGATGCGCCCTGGAGAGGAGAGTCAGCCCAACCTTCTTTTGCTGAAAATCTTTGGAGAGAGATCCAAAAAGTAGGAAGCCCTAGTTTCCGCAATTTCACAGTGTCTTCTTCTCAGTTTAGCTCTGATGCCATGTTAGATTTTTAACATTTAAGCTATATGATCTTAGGATCTTATCTGAGAGAATAAAAAGCACAACAATCAAACACAAGAGACAATGAACACAAAGATTTTCGTCGGGAAACCATAAAGGAGAAAACCCCGGAACTACCTCAGAGATAGAATCAACACCAAAAGTAAAACCCAAAGATAGAAAGATGATCTCCCGACAATAGTAGTCTCTCTCTCTCTCTTGTTCCAACTTCTTCTCTCTCTCTCAGTTATGCACTACAATTGAGTGTGAGTGAATGAGTATGAATGTGTGATAAATAGAGAGGCTCCCTCTCTACTTATACTAATTCCCGACTTGGCAATAAATCACTAGGGCCGACTTCTCTAGGAGAGTCTAATAACCCTAGGGCCCCACAACTGCAGGGACTTTAACCCTTGATCAATAAGGAGGGTTATACTCTATGACTTTACATGACTTGTTTACATTATTGAATCTCCCGATCGGAACATCGGGACATGACATGACTCAATTACATTACAGATACTTCCTGGAATAAACATCGGGGTACAATACATAAGTTATAGAAGTGAATACATTCCGAAGTTACAAATACATCAACATTGTTGAGTGCCCTTTTGGGTAAATTATGCATTATAAATGTTTACATTCTGAGAGGAGGGAGTGGAAGGATTGTCTTCCTCTATTGCGGGTTGTTTCACTGATATTTCATGCATTTGATTTGCTAGTGATTCCACAGTAGGTGATTCAATCGAACCTACAATGCAATTTTCATGTGGTCTGGGCTTACGTTCTGCAAAGTCTGTATTAGACCTTGGAATGCCAGGTATAATTTCATAGAGGATCCCAGACTTAGCATAAATTAGGTCAAGGTGTTGGGCCCTGAGAATGGCTTCTTCTTTCGAAGTCACTCCTGAAGTCAAAACATATTTCGAAATATATGGTAATATGGATTTCAAAAACCATTCCAACAAAACACTCGGGAGAAATATTGTCTTTAATCGACCTCTTTCTTCTTCTCTAGTCTTGAATGTGATCATAAATTTGAGTGACCTTATTCTATCGAAAGGTCGACAAAAGGTCTGTACTAGCACCATATCGAACATGAAGTTGAAATTGATTGATCAAAAGCGTGGCTAGATCAAGGAAATTGTCGTAAGAAGTAGATGGAAGTTCAATGTACCATTTGGTCGCTACATTAGTCAAAGTACTTTGAAAAATCCTCAATCAAATGGAATCATCATTCAACGAGTTCGAGGATCACCATAGATGAAACGTCATGACATGGTCGCCAGGATATTTTCTATATTTCCCTTCGATTTTTGGAATATCTATAGGTAGTTTAATGGGAACTGGTGTCCAAGTCGAGTTATGGTGCACATGATCATTCATTAGTTTTAAAATATATGGAAACTTTAACGTTTCTAGAAAAGGGAGTCGAGGCGTAGCCGAAGTTTGGTATTGAGGAAATTGGTGTGAGGAAGTTTACACGCCAATGTTCCTATAAGGTTGGTTGGGGTTTCCCCTAGCCAATGGTTGTGAAGTAGAAACAGTTTTTTGGAATGGATTCCACCCAAAATCCAAGGGATTACTAACCTGAGGTGTGTTATGTTGGGTTTGACTAGTTCTGATAGAGACAGGTGTCATAAACACAGGAGCTATAGTTCTTCCATCGAATAGTGAAAAAGTAGAGCTTCTGACTGGTGCAGTCGAAACCTGACATGTAGTTTGAAAGTTGAATCTTGAAAAAGGATTATGACTTTCAAAAGACACACCTGAATAAGTATGCGTAGGATTTACATATGGAGACGATGGAGGGATATGTCCTCCATACCAAGGATACCCTATTAAAAAAGTAGAACCACTAGGGTTACTTTGAAATTTTTGGAATAAAGGACAGGATGTGAAAGGTACACTAGGTATTCGAGTGACCACCACATTAGACGGATCAATAGCAATGTTTGAGGGTACTGAAGGACTAACCACTCTAGTAATCAGAGACATAGGGGTTGACAAAGTAAAGTTTAGTGATACTACTGGTGCAGTGGGTATGTTTGACAATGGTACACTCACATGTGGAGGGAATACTCCACCTGTTGACATGGCTAAGGTGGGGGTATGGATATCCCCCGATCCTTCTCCTGTATTCAACATGAAAAAAATTAACGGGACACCAATCCCAGGTTGACAGAACGGTCTAATTTGTACAAGTACTAGATCTCCTAAATCAGTGAGAGGTTAGTTATAATTCCTCGCTAACTCTTCGGCTTGCAAGTCTTCAATCTCTATCGATGGAAGATCAAGATAGTTATATCTTAGTTCAGGTTCTCCTAGACTTTTGTTGATACCAATCGATTGAATTTCTTTGATAATAGGGAAAATTATGAATGATACCCAAGTTTCCTTGAGGAAACTCATGTATTCAACATTTGAGAACAATACGTAGGTTGCTTGTGGGAAACTCATGTATGGTATGCAGGTTGTTATAAGAAAATTTGTGTATTCAAGGCGAGTTCATATGCAAAAAATGTTGATACCAGAGTTGCAATGTGTATCGAGGGGCCAATACTCCTCTTATAAAGTTAGGTCTACTTCTATCCATAATGTCCTTTTGTGTGATGACACATTTTATGTCATTAGCCCGACAAAGAAGTGCCATTTCGAGGTATAGCAATTCCAAGTTGAAAATCTAATTAATTGTTTAATAATAACTAAGGTATATTTATTACCTTGATATCATTCTAAGTATTTGTATTCTAACACATGTTGTGTGTGTTGTGTTTATGCCTAAGGTCTAATTTATCATGGACAACCAATATAATACTTACAATGTGATA
>LPNX010047902.1:15064-31753 GCA_001517045.1 Pseudotsuga menziesii
TATGTCAGCACCTACAGACAAGCATACACCAATACCTTGATTCTCTGGCCACTACTGGAAGAAGGCTAAGACCTCCTTGCAGGCATGCAACCTTCCCTAGCACCACCCTTCTACCCTTAATTGATTTTTATCAATCTGATGTTAACTAGTTGGACTCTGTCATACAAAATTATAGAGACAATTAATTTCTTCAACACTCTGTCAATCAATACCCTGATGTTTTCTACAAACACCTCCCTTCATCATTTTGGACGCACCTCTTCACTATTGAAAACAAGAACAATAGGAATTATGATCTGGTTAGCACAAACTAATAACTTGGATTTCACAATAATTTCACATACAGTCTCTTGGTTATACACCTGGCTATTCTAATGGGCGAAATCATTCTTAGGCGTTGGATCTTTTAAACACTTTAATCAACGGTGGAGAACAAACCAAACTTAAATCGTTTTTTACGATTTCGCTCCCATCTCGGTGGTTAACTCACCTTCATGTTGAACCAGTAAAATAGATTAGGATCGTCAGATATAGATCGACGGTGGACCTCAAACATCATAGAGTGGATTTGATAAAAAAATTGCGCACATAAATTTTTTATTAACTCATGCTAGTTCTAGCAGCGAAATCATTGCCAGTCGTTGATCTATCTCAACAATCAATTTCGGTCGTCGATCTTGATCCTATTTTCTCCTTTCTTTTTTATCAGTGAAATATCTTGTAGCCATTGATCTTCATCCACCTCTAATTCCAGCATCCGATCTCAAGTTGTGACTTTTCGCACTCTTTATTTCTGCACTCATCCTGAGTCATTGATCTTTGTTCCGGGTTGTTTCCTTACCGTAGATCTGAGATGGGATGCGGTATGCAGATTGTTGAACCATGAAATTTCTCAACATGTCTTTCCACACTTAGATTTCTACCTCAACCATTCCACAATGTTGATCTCCCGTGGGCTCTTGCGTGACCGTTGATCTTCTAGAACGCGAGATGCAGAGTGCAGGTTCTCAAAAGCTCAAATGTTGCTTGCACACTTCTCTGTCTTATGTTTTCCACACTAACCTTTTCGCACCGTTGATCTTTCACAAAAATATTTTTGACTGTCAATCTTCCGGATCGTTGGATGCGGAATGCAGAACTGTAAAATTTCCCACATTCTTTTCACGATTCTCCACCTTCCGCTTTCTGTCTTTCGGACTTCGGTTTGTGGAAACCCATATTATCTTAGACCTTGATCGTTTGCTTTTCATTTTCCGCTTTTCTTATGAACCATTGATTTCTTTTGTGGGTTCATTCCTGATCGTTGATCTCTTGATCAAATTCGGATTTCTTCTTCTACATTCCTACTTTTGCGGAACCCTCCTACGAGTGTAGATCTATTGTGGAACACTCCTCATCCATAGATCTTCGTACACTTACGAAACACTTTTCGACCTTATATCTTCTGCGGATCTAATCTCAACCGTCAATTTATACTCTTTTGAGGAACTTCACCTTTTTGGCCTATCCTTTGTGGAACTGATCCTTAACCATCGGATCTCGTGCAGGATGCTTCTTGACCGTCGATTTCAGATCGAATGCGGATCTCACCATGACTTTGCGGATCTACTCGATTTCTTTTAGAAAATTCTCTGCGACCGTTGGATCTTGTGCGAGAATGATTTCTAGTTGTCAATCTTTGATTCTTTGCGAAACTCGTCTACATTCACTATTCCTTTGCTTTAACACTTGGCCAATTTTGATGCAAACTAATATTTGCTTTAGTTTTGACTGGTTGATAACTTGTACATGTGAAGAGCCGGAAGTAAACTGAATCCATGCTTGGATAGCCAGCTCATCAAGGAACAAGACCATGTAATCTGATGAATTTTATCATCAATGAAATTCTCCTTGCCGGCATCCTCAAATGATCTCTCAAACTTGTGAATTTGACACTTAGTCAAATTTCTATCTTTAAAACCTAAAATACATTTTCTTTATTTTGGCAGATTCATATTTTCTTGCTCAGAGTCTCTTTTGACCAACTTGGACCATGGTTGGGTAGAGAACACACAAGTCTACAAGACCCCTATGTGCCGCGAGAATTTATTCTAACCCATGATTTAGGGTGGTCATTCTCTTTAGACCCTCTTAGACTAGTTTTGACTATTTATCCATACTTAGTCAATTTCTTGATTTTCACCAATTGCCATATTTCTCCAAAATGATGTCACATCATCTGCTTTGTCATCATAGGCAATGTCTTTTACCAATTTGCCATAAGTTATTCTATGTCATCACTACCTTTGTCTTTCCTTTGACTTTTACTGAGTTCACCTTTTGTCTTTCACTGAGTTCACTCTGCCATCATGTCTTTTTCTTATCCTTTGTCATTCATGAACTATTTTGACATCAATGACAACTATAATCCATATTGCCAACAGCTTGAAATTCATTGACTTTTCCAAATAGCAAATCAAACTTTCCCTAGCTTTGTTTTGGTGATTTACATTCAACAATAGGAAACAACTAACTATCTAAAACATGAAACCCAATCAAAACCATGTATTCATCAAGTTTGTTTTTATAAGCAAATATCTCAATTTCCTTTGTAAATATTGGTTGTGATTTAGAAAACATTTTCCATAGAGCTTTTGATTGTAGAAGTTGTTTCATTTTGAGTTTCCTATTATGATAATTATGGGGAGTTAAGAGATCAACAGCCCTGAACTCATTCATTCTAACAAGAATCAGAGAGAGAGAGAAAAAAACACTACAAATGTGTCTTTCAATCTCCAAATAATTGATAGTAAAAAAACACAATCCCATGCACAAAACAAAGGCGTTAAAGGACAACTTATCAAAAACTAAATTTATTGAGAAATTTTACAATTTTTTATACTCAGATGTTTAGATATGAATGAAAATTTGCAGATCTAAAGAGAGATTCTCTTGGATGATGTGATCTATCATCTAAATTAGTGCTAATCTAAGAAAGCAATTCACATAGTAACATGAAACAATGATCTAGATCCATAGAGCCATGAACATACATGAGTTAAAATCTCTCAACACTTTAAAAACCTCACAAACAATAGAACCTTAGCTTTGATACCATGTAGATACCAAAATAATATCACAGATCATGAACTCTTCTACAACACCAAAACCTTCTACAATACATAAAGCAAGATTTATTAGATATGTTGTACAAATACAAGAGAAAGCTCTATGTTTATAACAACATAATGCAATCTAATGGATAACAATTACAACTGAGTAGATAAAGATGATCTGCACAAGATTATAGCTTCCAAGAGTTGGCTTACAACTATGACAACTATTCAATTGGATAGTTATTTGGGAAAGGACATTAACAATTCCTACGGAGTCATTTAATCTTCTGACAAACTTTGTTACCATTATTGAAATTTGACAATATAAGAAGTTAGAGCTCCCATCTATTTAAAACTCTCATCAAGTTTCAACTATTTAGGTTGATATGGAATTGAACAAAACCTATAAAAGCATCATTTTTACATACATACAACTTGGATGATCAAGGTAAACAAAATTTCATAAATGAAATTTTGCTAAATCCTAAATCCATATTACTTTTCTTAAACCACAAATTATTCAATGATATTATTAACAATATCTATCCTTGTTCCATTTTAACCCCATTTATATTTGTATAAAATCATGTTAATTAATTGTACTAATTTAGACTTAACAAAACAATTATGACCATTATTAGTTACTTCCTTTTCCTATTTTCTTATTAAGAAATCATTATAAAATAATTATGACCATTATTGGTTTCTGCATCCTTCTACTTTCTTATAGAGAAATCATTATGGTCATGGTGAACATTACCCTTTCACTATGTTAATAATTTCACTTTCTTTGAGTAACTTCAACCTTCAAATAAATAATTTTTTTGTTTTTCTATATTGTCCTTGATATCAACCATCTAAATAAATTCGATATTGGAAATACGGTTATTTTACCACGCATACTTTTCCGGTTTGAAAAAAAATGAAAAAAATACTTTTCATATTAAAAAAAAAAGTAAAAGCAAAAAACAAACACTTTTTTTTTAAAGAAAAAAAAAGCAAAAAAACACCGCTTTTCCTTGTAAAAAAAGAAAAAGCAAAAGCAAAAAGAACAATGCTTTTACTGTAAAGAAAAAAAAAACAAAAGCAAAAAGAACAACGTTTTTCGGGTAAAAAGAGCAAAAGCAAAAAGTACAGAACGGCAATCGAGAGTATTATAAGTTCTCCCTGGTATTGGTATTGATTGAGCTTGTAGCTGCTTGGATGTCTGTGATGCATGTGATGCAGACCTTTATTCATCTGATGACAACTTGAAGTCCTTGAATGCATTTGAAGCTTGGATGTCTGTGATGCTGTGCTTGAATGTTTGGATGTTTGCCAGGTATTAATGAGCGTGGATGTCTGTGATGTGGTGCTTGGATGTTTGGTATTAATGAGCTTGGATGTCTATGATGGATAATAGCAGAATATTGGAATGTAGGTTTACTTAATGGAAGTTGTTTCACTAATTTTCTAGTTTCAATTTGTTTTACAAATTCTTGATTTTTGTAGCTTTTAATTTCCAGGATGTATATGATCAAAAATATTTTAATGCTTATGTTCAGGAATATTTAGGAATATGATCAGAGACATAATTTGTGGTTGCTTGGATGTCTGTGATGCAGAGCTTTATTCATCTAATGACTTGAAGTCCTCTAGTGCATTTGAAGCTTGGATGTATGTGATGCGGTGCTTGGATGTTTGGTATTAATGAGCTTGGGTGTTTGTGATGGATAATATCAGAATATTGGAATGTAGGTTTACTCAATGGAGGTTGTTTCACTAATTTTCTGATTTCAATTTGTTTTACAAATTTTTGATTTTCGTAGTTTTTTTATTTCCAAATTCCAGGATGCATATGATCAGAAATATTTTAATGCTCATGTTCAGGAATATTTAGGAATATGATCGGAGCCATAATTTGTGGCTGCTTGGATGTCTGTGATGCAGAGCGACTTGAAGTCCTTGAGTGCATTTGAAGCTTGGATGTTTGGTATTAATGAGCTTGGATGTCTGTGATGCGGTGCTTGGATGTTTGGTATTAATGAGCTTGGATGTCTGTGATGGATAATAGCAGAATATTCGAATGTAGGTTTACTCAATGGAGGTTGTTTCAGCAATTTTCTAGTTTCAATTTGTTTTATAAATTTTTTATTTTCGTAGCTTTTAATTTCCAGGATGCATATGATCAGCAATATTTTAATGCTTATGTTCAGGAATATTAGGAATATGATCAAAGCCATAATTTGTGGCTGTTTGGAATATTTAGGTAAATTGTGGCTGCTTGGATGTCTGTGATGCAGAGCTTTATTCATCTGATGATTTGAAGTACTTGAGTGCAATTGAAGCTTGGATGTCTGTGATGTGGTGCTGGGATGTTTGATATTAATGAATTTGGATGTCTGTGATGTGGTGTCTTTTTTTCTTCTTCTTTCCTCACCTGATGACTTGAAGTCATCAAGTGCAGTCCTGGTTCTCTATTATTTTTTTAATAGGTTTCTACAACGTCAATGGAGAGGTTTCTATTGATTTTCTACTTCTTTTAACATTTATTTTCTGTAATTTTAACCTTTGTTTCCTTTGATTTCCAGGATGTTTACTTTAATGCTTTGATTCAGGAAATAAGATCAAGAATATTTAGGAAATATGATCAGAGCCATGCATGTTTACTTAATGAGGTTGTTTCACTAATTTTTTGGTTTCAATTTGTTTTACAAATTTTTGATCTTTGCTACTTTTGATTTCCAAGATGCTTACTTTAATGCTTTGATTTAGGAAATATGATCCAGAATATTTAGGAAATATGATCAAAGCCATAATTTGCTTACTTAATCCTTTAATTTAGGAAATATGATCAGGAATATTTAGGAAATATGACCAGAGCCATATTTGTTGATGGAAATTAAATGCATTGCCCATCAATAGATTCCAATCCAACAATTTCAGGAAATTTTGTAGGTTCAGTAAATTGCATGGCGGGCTATTAACTTTTGTATTTCTTTTGTGATTTGCTTCATCGTTTTTTGGTTTAGTACCCAAAATTTTTAAAAGCAGAATCTTTAGAATGATAGAAAAGTTTTTTATTTATTTATTTAAGAATGGTTTGTGTTTACTAGTCTAATTTTTATTCTGCATTTTCTTCTAATTATACCTATGTCTTTGTATGATTAACGATTAGCTTGTTGTTTGTTTGAACAACATACCCTGATTTTCTGGTTATTTAAATGATTCTTTGTAATGTAACATTAGAAATTTAGTAGAATATTGGATTGATTTATTCACATAACTGGTCTTGAAGTGTTTCATGGAAATTTTATGTTAGATTCATTAACAGAATAGGAGACAAATTCATAACTTTGAAAGATTTGCTTTGCTACTCAAATATTTTCATACTTATGCAATATCCTTATGCGGTGTTTCAATATTTACTGGAATGAATGCTTGTTATCTTGCTAGGTTTACTTGGAATTTATAGTGCTGCATTTAAACTATAAAGTTTGCAAAAGAAAGCTTGTATCGTAGCTTGTATTGAGTATGGTAGTTCATTATTATAATTTGGAATAGTATTTTTAACAAGTTGATTTTTATTTTTTTTCTGAGTAAATCCATGCAAACATGTGGTTCTAACATGTTAAAGGTTTATTCTCTTTCTAGGCTACATAACTGTGCAGTGTTGAAGAGACAACATGGAAGAAAAGTTTTTCTAGGACTAACTTGCATTATTTCTTTAGGTTATTTGGTCAGTGCAGTTGTACCCTACTAGTGATACTCATAACAACGAATTGAGATTCTCACAAGGAGCACTAGGCTAGTTCTCTGAACCCTTGAAACAAGGAAACCTCATCTATAGTGTTTGGCATCTAAGTTCAACAGATGCATTAAATAGAGTTACAGATTTCTTGTTTTCGTTAGATCCTGATTTGCAGAGGCAGACATACATGCCAAGTTTTCAGTCCCCTTATAAATTCTAATAAGCTTTGTTGTTACTTGTTGTGTACATAATGAGTGAATGTTGGCCAAAAAAACCTGACATTGCAAGATCTTTATGACTTGATAACATCAAAATGATTTAGAGCATGGAAAAAAAACTCTGGAAAGATAATGGAAAAAATGATGTCTCCAGCTCTTAGAGTTTTTTTTTTCGCTTCTTCTTTGCTGGCTTATGCTTGTTTCCTTCTTTGGGTGTCTTTTGTATCTTTCTTACTTGGACATCATTTTAACATTTAGTGGTGTTATAGATACTCTCACAGTTTCGTGGCCACTAGTTGTATTCTCCAGTTCCATTGACCTATATTCCTTAATGTTTTATGGCTACTAAAAATATGTTTAGATGCTTTGAAGTCTAGGATCAATGTATAGACACCAATGGGCCATATCCATCTATAAGAGGTTTTAATTATATAAGGTCAATCTAATTGCCAATTTCTCCTTTTTGACAGGTTAAAATGATAAGATTGCCTTTCTTACTTTCTTTCCCTTAACTTCTTTGGAAAGAAACTTGAATCAGTGGTGAGTAGCAGAAATGATCATTTATGATGAAGCTATCTACAATGGCATTGATGTATACAGTATTATATTGTAAGAGTTTCACTAGATCCATTTCATTCTCTTCCAAAGTAGATCTCTCACACTCTCCAAAGATGGGGGAGTCCACATGGATGGCTAAATTTGCAAGCTCAAAGAATCTCTATTTTGGAATGCACTGTATTCTATTGTAAGACTTTCACTAGATCCATTTTATGCTCTTCCAAAGTAGATCTCTCACACTCTCTCCAAAGATGGGGGTGTCCACACATGGATGGCTAAATTTTCAAGCTCAAAGAAGTAATGAAAACCACTCTAACCTGGATACAAGATAAGTTGTGTTCTTGGGTTAGATTTTTCTCTTGTCAAATTGGCATTAAGTATCATAAATAATTCCTGGGATATGGGAATCACTAGTAACTAGTCAACTGGGAGCAAGAAGCAATCATCCTTTCACTCATGTAGGAATAACTCACTGCATTGGATAATGTCTATGTCATATTGGAATATTCCCATGCAAGATCCATGGTAAATAGAGAAACTGGTAGTCATTTCTTGTAAGCTATAGATTATCCCTGTATGGAGTAACAATTTAGCATCAGTCCATCAATCCATAGGTAACCCTTGGCTGATTATATCTATTAAGTAGCTTTGGAATCCCAGTGAAACAATTAAGAATAATAGTGATGCAAGATGAAACATGACATTTGATGTAAATTGGACTTCATCGACTCTACTTATACTCAACCTACATCGGCTATTTCTCCTCATGATTCTTTTCTTAGTTGATTAATTAGACTCTGATTGTTAGTGTATCACAACTAAGATTGGCGATACATTAGGCATCATCATTGCCATATGATCTTGTTATTTGCTACTTTTGTTTCCCTATAGGCAATATGATCTTTTTATTTGCTACTTTTGTTTCCCTATAGGCAATATGGTCTTGTTATTTGCTACTTTTGTTTCCCTATAGGCAATAATTGTTTTCTGTCTATATCATTTTACTTTAAATGATGTAAGAAATAGTTTGTTCTAAGTAATGGTGTCTGTGAAGTCTTGACACCATTACTTATATTAGTTAAATAAGTCATTGTCTATATTAGTTATCATTTCTGTTATATTCATTCCTATACATTTTTGTTTCTACAGGAAACCTCAGAGGATACCCTCTCTTCCCCCAGACTATCTGGTAGGAGGGTGGCTCAATTGCCAGCCACTATTGTGCCTGGTAACCCCGAGGGATTTGATTGGATTTGAATTTGTGACTCTGTAACTTATGGCCTTTTTGTTGACAACATGCCTTTGGTGGATGGTTCAAATCCCAAGCAGAAGCTCACAATATCCTATCTGTGTGTTAAGCTAAATGTTGATGTTTCAACTATGATACTGTTAAGAAAGAGCTCATGTCTCTTATATTATTGCTTTTTTGTGATGTGTTTTTTTCTTCATACAAATTGATTGCTACCTTGTGGTTTCAGACCTTGGATGATCATGTCCAACGGGCATACAACACAAGAAGTGAGTGTTCTATTGAGTTTGAAGTAGATGAACCATACAAGGTAATAGTTTGAGGCTAAATATAATTCTAGTAGTGTCTTAGTCTTACAATACAAGAAGTGAGTGTTCTATTGAGTTTGAAGTAGATGAACCATATGAGGTAATAGTTTGAGGCTAAATATGATTCTACCATCCTCCAAGAAAGAAGGCATTTTAATCAAGAAGCGCTATGCTGTGTTCAATGATGATGGAACACTAGACGAGCTTAAAGGTTTTGAAATAAAGCGACGAGGTGAATTGAATCTTATCAAAGTTTCTTAGGTATCTATACCATTGTTCTACATTGCAGTAAGGGAACCAAGAAAAAGGATGTACTTTCTTAGCTTTTGAATATTCGATGGTATTCTAGATTGAAATCTAATTTGGGAAAATGCTCTGTCGACGTCCTTTATTGTGTTAAGATTCTGTGTTCTGAATGCATTCCTTTACAAGTGCCTTGAATTCCTTTCCCTTGTGGAAGTCATTCATTTTGATTGATTTTCAACCATTTTGGAAACATAAATTAAGTTTTATTGCTATGACTCATTAACCCTATGTCTTGCTGATATTATATTATACGTGAAAGGAAATCAACATAAGGAAAACATAAGTCCTTTCTTGTCTAAAAGTTTTGATATTTCCTGATACCATGCATTTCTACCATAGATGATGACTAACCTTCTGTTGGTCCTTTCCTCATTTCATCTTATCCCATGGTCCTTTCCTCATTTCATTTAATCCCAGTTATGTAGAGTGTTTAGACCTTTATCGCTTACCAGGCCCCACATTATTCGTTATTGAGTTCAGAACAGGCTTATTGGTCCTTCTTTCTGAATAACCCAGTCTTCAACCATATGCAGGAGGGATAATAACAAAATGGCCAATTTCTTATTCAATTTGGTTGAAATTACAGAAGCTCGTAGTTGCTTTTAATTGCAGATCATGTCTTGCAATGTATAGCATGGCATTTTGTGTCCCTTGACCTATTTTAGTTATTATTGATGCTGATTGATTTTTTACTTCTCAACTGTCTGATGCTGAAGATAAGCATAACACAACTGGAAAAGTTTTTTCCATTTGGTGATCACAGGGAGAACTGGATTTTGAACTTTACCATCATTTACTAATGCAACAAAATCATGACAACATACAAAAGGTCAAACAAAAAAAACAATGTTACTGCACTTGTAAGAACATGGACAGCTAAAGATGCATATGCAGCTGCTTTAAATTCCTTAGTTTCATTTGGTCCGTCTAGATCATACCTATGAATCTAGGAAATTAATATCTTGATCCTATCATCTACTTTTTCAAATCAGGCACTTGCAATAATCTAGAACAACCATCCATCACTAGAAGTCTTCTATGGCGTGGATTTGTCAATTCTAATTTGAAACAACCAAGTACTATGTAATTTGTTCCAGATCAGCCATGATCCTCCTTGTGCATTTTGTTTCTCTATATCTAATTGTGCCATGAAAACCCCAAAAGACCGAACATTGGGCATCAAAACCATCTAAGACTAGTCAAAATGACCTCAAAAAATCTGCTGTAATGGCATGAATGGACTTCCAAACCCATGTTGCTACAGGATCAACATTGATTAATTTTGGGGCTGTTGTTGATGGAAATATGCCCGAAATTTGATATTGAGGTTCTTTTGATGTTTCTGTTACGGGGAAATGCACCATACTATGCTCAGAACATGCCCAGATTAGAAATAAGGAATATTACTTTTGTTTTCATCCACGTGTTTACCTTGATATGGAGGTTTCTTACTATTGTCATGCATAGAATTGCCCAAAAGTGCCCAAAATTGCTTCTTCCATGCCCTTGATTAAAAGTGATGTTGTTTGAAGCTCCTTAGAAGTACAGGGTACCTTAGATGCACAAATTATTAGGGTTGATGCTACTCAAAACGTGCCCACATTTGATGATACAACCTACAGGGGACTAGGCCGCTCACACTTTCTCAAATTGAAGAGTCATTGCTGTTAGGAAGCCTAAACATGCCAGGGATTCTGCCCAAGTTTAAAGATTCATGGTTGTTATGGCTGCACTAGGCTGGAAATTGCATTGCTGACCAAAAATTAACTGACCATCATCCCATGTAGGAGCCCAGATACAATGTTTAGAGGATACACAGTCCTAAACCAACAAATTACCTAGGGCCTGAATCCTGATCATCAAATTTCCACAAATATTCATCTAGGTCATCCATGACAAAGCAGGTCAGCAAACAAAACATCATGAACATCCAATGTACGAACATGTCATCCCCACCAAAGTGTGATGCAAATCACAAGTGGACACCCATGCAGAATGGGGAGTAACATATAGTATAGAAATAGGTGATGAAAGGACTAGTGTCTATCCAGTACAGGGAAAATGGAGTCAATGGTCATCAATTTAAAATATCTACTTTATGAATGATTAAGGTAAACAAAGCTGATATACCCACAATTCACCTTAACATGTCACTAAACAATGCTGAAATAACTTGGAAGGACCCTAAAATCTGTCACACTCAAACAATGCTAGGACAAGGTGTGTCTTACTATGAAGTGTTAACCCACCAACAACTCTTAATAAATGATAGACACCACATTCAGAATTAGAACATCAAATTAAATTTAAAGGGAAAAACCCTTAACATTAAATTCCTTCCATGTAATAGATCTACTCTTCTTTTTAGCCTTCCAAGCATCTTCTTCACAAATACTCTAGAATACACCAATATTAATTTGAAACCCAAAATGCTTGCTTCATATTAAAATAGAAAACAACTCAAAAAATTCCATAAGCCTTCCATTAGATATTCAACAAAGCTCCAAGAAGAGAGAAACCCATAAATCAACCATGAAAATGGATTAGGAAGGGCTGCTCTTAATATATAAAGAGTGTAGCTCCACTTCCTTTACAATAGAATAAGGGTTTCCTCTTCTAGATCCACAATTTGCTCAACAAACTCTCAAATAATAGCCAAAAGAAATTTCGAAACATTTTTTTCTCCAAGCAAAATAATGAAATAATGTTAGATCATAACCAATTCATGTTGTGAAGTCAACAATGGATATAATAATGAGATGGATGAGCCATGTGTCTCCTCCTCAAGGTGGACATCTCCTTCATCTAGGAGATGAACCATGTAATACTCCTCAAGGCGGAACATGTGGCCTCTCTAAGTGAAACATCCCATCTCAATGCATGAATATCTGCAATAAAACCTCTAAGAGGTGGAGGCCTCCATCATCTTAGGCATGAACCTACTCAATGTGGTCTAAGGGTCCACCTAAAGGGTTTCTGGTGTGAAAGCTCCTCAACATTATCCTCAAAACATGTGCAACAAGAGCTCAATACATGGATTGGCCCACTCGGAGGTGAAGTGATGAATCAAAAATGGATATCACATGCCAAACGTAGTCTTCCAAGCTAGGATGCCACCTCCAAAATATCCACAAGCCCCATCCCCAAGGATTCAAATCATCGAGGGATGTGCTAAGGTCCAATGTATATCAGTGAAAGAGTCAACCAATGAATATGTTACCATCAATTCACATGCTAAGTCATTAAAACAAACTCTAGATCCAAAGATGAAGGGAACAACCTCCTCAAAACCTACAATGAGAAGTGGTTAAGCCAAGCAATAGGAGACCAAGGGAGTGATCCAATAGGGATTGAAGAAGAACATGTGAAGAACAGATCAGTATGCCAAGGTTACCCAAATGCATCAAAGTATTCTAGCATTCAATGAAACCTTGCTCCACGACAACCAAGGAAAGTGAGATCAAACTTTCTTGGCACACTAGAATCGAGAAAAAATAGATCAATATTTCTTGACTAATTATTTCTTTCAACTTTTTGTTTTCTTCTTTAACATTTTCACATTGCTAGTTAGGAATAGTGTCACGTCCCCTCTTGTCTACCCGAGAGGGAACGTGACCATGATGCGATCTAATTCGGGCAGTCTAGCCCCATGAACATAAATATAAAAATGCATTGAACTTAAACATACACAGATGCATAAATTATTAACATATAGCGGAAGCAAAATTCATTCATTCACAACATTTAACATGTTCATATTAATTCATAACACATAGTTGCAGAGATAAAATAGACAAGAATACTTATCTTGAAAGAAGCTTGTCCCGCAACCAGCTACGTCGTTGCAACGTTCCACCCAACCATAGGCCAGTGTTCTCATTAATCTCTCAACAACACTGCCACCCCCGAGCTGGGCATGATTCCCACAAGGAATAAGGGAACACTAGCAGACTCACACACAACCAAGGATTTATCAAAATTCAACCAAGGAGGTGGAATGGTTGAATTGCTAAGCTAGTGAGCTCAACCACAGAGCTATGGACACCTACACAAGGTCTAGCTTGGATTTCCCAACACCTACACATCCAACACAAGGAAGCATCCCCTTCTCTGCTACACAAACCCCTCAGGCTATGCCTTCTATTCCAGTGCTATTCAAGGTGTGCAAAGAAGAAAATCCAGCTCCTCTTGATTTGTTTGTGAGGTTCCTTTCCCCACTAGGTTTATCAAGCTAATTCTTCCCCAATTCCACTCCAAATCGGTTTAGACCAAAACTAAGGGTGCACACACAGCAAAATGCAAGATCTGGGTTTGAGGAAAAATGTTTTTCAACAAAAAATGTAAATGACAAATGGCTAAAATAGCCCCTATTAGAAATTCGATTTCCAGAATCGTTCTATGGCTTCATGTGGGCAAAAACGGCTCCCTTAGTCCCTGAATTCATGGATCTGTCCCCCATTGATTGTGCAACACTGAAAACACGAAGTTCTCCAATCGTGGAGATGTGAAAACAACACAAAAACGCCCAAGAGTGATCCCAGCCATTAAACATTAACAAAAACACTTCCCAGCGATGGGAAAAATGAAGAACACTGCAAAAAACGTGAATGGAGAATGCCAGGAGCTCCAAAAATGTGAGAAGAAGAGAGTACATCCATGCATGAGGGAATGTCACGTCCCCATCCCTCAGACCGACGAAGAGGACGCGGCGAATACGAAGCATACAGGAAAACAGCCCCATGAAGATATACAGTCCATCAACGCTGAAAATTAAAAGCTTAACATGATGCATAACAGGGATGCTAAGGCACACAAGCAGATGCATAATCTAGCATACAGGAATTCATAATTCCTATGACATCAATATACAGCGGAAGCAACACATATACATTTCCAGCATTTAACATGTTCCTCATAATTCATAGAACAATAGATATAATTGCAGAGATGAAATAACAAAAATACTTATCTTTTGATGAAGAATCCCGCCACCAGTTACGTCACTGCAACGTTCCACCCAACCATAGGCCAGCGTGCTCATCAATCTCTCAGCACACTGCCACCCCCGAGCTGGGCATGATTCCTCCAAGGATAAGGGTCAATACAGGCTTACACATAGCTGAGGGACACAATCAGCCAAACCAACACCACTGGTTTTACTAGGCCTTCCACAACCGGCCAAGCCAGCACAGTCCGAAGACCAACCACTGCATACCGCAGCACACCAATCCCTTCACAGCCCTGTGAAGAAGGGAAGGACAACCAGGGATAATCCCAAACCAAAGATGAGCACAGCTCAAGTCCACCGGACAACACGGAGTTGTTCTTGGCCCTATCGTGGCCAAAACAACTCAGCACAACACCCAAAACAGGGTATATCAGCAACCCAACTTCCCAATCAAAACGGTAACAACAATCCACAACCCATAGTGGATAAGAAACAAAACTCCCAGCATAACCATGGGAAACTCAGGCGCAGAGGCAACAATTAACAGCCAACCACAACGTGGAAAAGGCAACAGTCCCACAACGGAAGAAGTGAACACACATACACAGTCCGAGATGGAAAGAGGACGGACTCTCAACAGCACCAAGGTATAGCAGCAAATACCACTCACGGCATGGGAAAACAACAATCCCAAAAACATATCAGCAACCACCACACAGGGGAAAACATACCCGATTCCACTCTGTGGAAAAATGTGAACGACCACTGATAAGCAGCGCCTCTCCTGGCTGCGTGAGGTCCAGCAGAATCACTGCCGGTGCGTGAGGATGAAACCAGACCATCTTCCTCTGCGTGAGAGTGAGCAGACCAACAGGAGGAACAAAAATCTGACCTCCCTATGCGCGCGCGGATGAACAGACCACCGTGGGGAATGAACAGGCAACCGTGAGGATGCGCAGCAGTGGTAGAGTGGAGTGAATGGAAAGTCGTGGGTGGAGTGGGCATGTGGGAAAAGGACTAATAGTCCTGCCACCCCACTCCCAAAACAATAACTGCCCCAGCTACCCAATACAAGACAATAAAGAGGTTGGAAGAGGTTGGATGAGACAAGAAAGGTGACAAATCAACAAGGTGGTAACACATGGGTCTTTCCCCCATAGAATAAGGTTTGGCATCCCTCACCCCTTATCCTTTGGAACCATGCCCTTTTCATTCAACGTTTCACTACCGTAGCTGGTTGGGGTTTTAGTTTTATTTGATGTGCGTATTTACATGATGCCGAATTATAATGTGCCAAATGGCACGATAAACCATCCGCAACTATCCCCATTGCCGAAACACACACACAACCAAATCGATGGTGGGGCTTTTTCCTTGAGCTCCTCACCACGATTAATTACAATATATACATCATGCAAACGGGGTCAAAACCGGGGACATTACATTCCCCTCCCCCTTGGAATGACACCGTCCTCAGTGTTCCATTACATATATACAATACATATACCATTGCACATCAAAATTTCAAAATTGCAGATCTGTCCCACGTTCAATCATTTATGTTGAACGTTCAAGACCAAGCCCCTCAGCTTCCATGGACTTCTCCTGTTGGTTCTCAGCTTCCAGCTGATACCGAAGTCTAGGAACTTTGCGGCTATTGCCTTCATCATGTTCCCTCATTGGACAGTCCCGGCGTAAATGATGTCCTCCGCATCTCCAGCATCTCACTGGTTGTTTCATCTTTACCTGCTCAATTTCCTTTGAGTCTTCATGCTTGGACCGTTTCCTATTGGGCCGCTTGGACGAATGTCCCATCGCTGATCCACCTTCCTTTCCCTTGCCGATTGCTCCCAGAAGGATTTTCACCTCCTTTTGCAAACCAATAGAGTCTTGCAAAATCTGGTGGTTCATTTCACTCTGTCTCTTCTGTATCTTGAGCATCTCCCCAAGATTCTCTTGGGTCTTGGCAATCATTTGAAGGAGACTTCCAGCTAAGTCCAACAACTTTTGATCTGCTGCCATATTCAACGTGCACCACCTGGTTTCACTTTTCTCACCTGTGAAATGCACCAGTGAAATTCTATCAAACCAAGCATAATGTAGACATTAAAATCAGTCAATTAATTTCCCCATTTGGCATGGCAGCCCAAGTCTCATCAATGAGGCTTTCATATTTTTTTTTATGCCTTCCCAACAGGCACATGAGCTCATTCATGTCCATTCCTGGGCAGGGAATTAACTATTCCAGCATTCACAAATTTACTTAAGCAAATACAC
>LPNX010047911.1:0-55654 GCA_001517045.1 Pseudotsuga menziesii
TACTTTGATCAATTCTTTCAATTATATATATATTGAGTGTCATTACTGTACTTATATGCTTTAAATCTTGCCTCTTGTTATCTTTTGTTTCCACTAGTTAATTTCAAAGATCCTAAACAACTTAATCAATATAACACCATCACACTAAGTAATTAGCCTTAGTAATCTAATAGGGTCTACTCCCCTTGGCTACGTTAGGAGTTAGCCTAAAGGGATGATCCAAGAACAAGGTGATAGCCTTGACTCGAGACTTGCCCCCAAGGACACATCGAGTGGCTTGAAGATTTATGCCATGTAACTTGGGTGTGTGAAAGGTGGAAACACTTTTTGGCGCCATTGCCAGGGATAAATATTTTTATTCTCGAGTACAACTTAGCTTAACTTTTTTCTAAACAACTAAAAAGATAAAAAAATTTAATTCATCTTGTCTTTAAAAAACATAAAAATTAAAACTCGATCCATCTGGCAACTCCACTGTATAAAATCCCTCCAAGAATTTCTACTTGAGTGCAAGCAATTATTCAATCCTCTCCCTGATCCCAAAAGGTTTATTACGGAAAGATTGAATAGGAAGACTTCTCAAAGAAACCTTGAAAATTTAGGAGACCAATCCCTCTCAGATATCCATCACTTATTTGTAGAGAGTCATGTTCACCAATCTCAATAAATGATGGAATGATTCAAACCCATTGACTTTTCTCAGATAGCAGGTGCTCCCCACGCCATTCCAAAATATGCTATCAAGAAGCTCCCCATATTTCAGGGCAATAATGCCATCACTGCCAAGTCTCACCTTCGAAAGTTTGAAAAGCACCTGTTCAGTTATTGCAATGATGCTACCCATGACCATGATGATGTCGAAATGAAGCTATTTGCTTTATCCTTAGAAGATGATGTTGAAGAGTGGTACCTCGACCTAGATGATGATTCATATAAAACTCTTAGTGAATTCCAAGATGGTTTTAGGAAGAAGTGGGGAGAAAAGAAGGAACCAAGACATCTGGTTGTTGTCCTTTATAGCATAAAGAAGATGGAGAATGAAACCATGGATGAATTTAATACTAAATTCAGGCGTGTTGTTGCAGACCTTCCTAGAGACATCAATACAAAAATTTCCTCTATCCTCATATCCTGCATTGAATCCTTCACTGGAGACTTAAGGTACTAGTTGAGAGATAAATAACCGACCAATCTAAAAACTGCCCAGGAATTGGTCGAGAAAATAGAAGAGAATATGCAATCTCCAGGAAAGTCCAATATTCCAGGTCACACTAGGGGAAACAATCCCTGCAACAAAGATAACAAGGGTAAAGCCATTGAATCAAAAGAAAAGGGAACTTCTAAAGATCCCATGGAAAAGGTGACAGACAAGATAAAAAGCTTGGTTACTAGTCAAAACCAACTAATGGCCAATCATTATGCACACTTGAATCACATGTATAATAGATTGATCACAATGGAAAGGAATAATGGACCTAGGAACTTTTAGCCCAAGCAGAATCAGATGTATCAAAAGAAATTTCCTCAGCAGGAGCTTAGGATTCCAAACCGGTTAGACTCAACTAACATGGTAGAAGAAGTAATTCCATGGTGTAGACCCTGTGAACAATTCCACCAAGAAAACACTTGTTATGTTGCAAATCAAGTCGTGGAACATGGACTTCCCGAGTTCAGTAGTCAAGAAAAAAATTCAAGCGAGCCTGATCATGTATACATGGTAGGCCAGGCCTACCCTTTGTCACCAGCTAAACAATACAAGCCTAAGGATGAAACCATTGTAGAATCTTATAGTGAAACTTATGATGAAAACTGTAATGTACATGATGGGACTCCTATGTGTTCTCCATATAATGATGACAGTCTGGAAGGTTTACTGCCTTGTGACCTTTTCTCTGAAGAAAATGAGTATGAAAATGAGGACAAGTATAACTTGGAGCATGATACAAGTGACGAAGACTCCCTTATCTCCAATAAATATGTTGATGAGGATTCTTGGACATTCATCAAAAATCCAGTCTATGACATGAATAAAGAGGAAAATAATGAACCAGAAACTTTTGATGGTTTTTTTGACTTTTTTGTCTATGGTATATCTAAAGAAGAGAGCATGGACCATGTGGCCTTGGGAAACTTTGATATGAAAAATGAGCATGCAACTTTTCCATATGATCACTCTGATCCATATATCAGTATCAGCAATGAAGACAAATAGAACTTGATATCGAAACTTGATATCAAAAATGGGGATTCCATCACATCTGACATAGATGGTGGTGATGGCTATTGGGATTTTTGTGGATATCTTATTAAGAATCCTATCTGTTGTCACTCAAAATGTACCCAGGTTGTGAAAGGTAAATCCGAAGGTAACATCAAAAACCACTTTAGAATGTATTTCTGACCTAATATAGTCAGAGAGGGATCTCTCACTATTTACAAAGTTTTTATACTCAAGATATTCAATCAAAGACAACCAGAAGGTCAGATTTATGATGGGACAAATAGGACAAGTTTCTTTTGAAAGACTTGGTAGGACAGTCATGGAGGAGACCACTGGGCAATGGAGTCAACAATCAGATCTGAAATAGGTTGCAGGAGGTAAGGTTTTGAAGTTTTATGAACAAATGCAAGGTAGGCACCATTTCCTCAGTCTTGAGGTATTAGCAGGTTGATGAGTAGACAAAGGGAGACATCCCATCAAATAGAGCACCTAACTAGGGTGAATTCTGCAAGACATTAGAAGAAAATATTTTGAAAATGCTTGAACAATGGACCTAGAGCATGTAGGATGAATTCTATCCCATAAGCACTAATTCTCAAACATGAAATCAAATACAAAATCGAGTGGGAAATAGGATAAACAGTCACATAAATAAATTACTTACTGAAGAAAAAGATGGCACAAGAATCTCTGCCATGAAAAAGGTTTTACATTCCTCCTCTGCAAACTTCATTCATCTACTAAAAGATTAAAGCCACTAAGATGTAGAGCCTCTCTGCTCTTTAAAATATTCTCTAAACTATCAATTACATTTTAATTTATAGAAGAATAACCTCTACCTAACCTTGAATTCAAAACCTAACTGAGCTCTAAAAATAGAAACAATTACAACAAAGTTTCTCCTGCATATCTCTAATGGTGACAACTGTGTGAAATATCGGAATTTTTTTTGTAATTGGACATGTTCCTGACAAAACCCATCTCTTATTTTCTTCAAAATCATTGCAAGATCCTCAGAATCTGCCTTTGAAACTGATGACTTAGATAATAAAATTGTAGATTTCTGGAAAAATAACTTGTGAAGATCTTTTAAATTCCCCCAACTTGTGATTACTGTGTAAAAAATGAAAGAGGTTTTTTTTATTATAGGCCTGTTAGGAATACAAACCTCTCTCAGTTTTGTAAAATTAAATTCCATTTGTCCAAAACAATTCTTTGAATTTGATGGCCGAAACAGTCCTTTGGAAAACATAAAAAATGTCCTATACAACTGACTTTGGAAAAAATATCCAAAACTATATAAGTTTGAATATAAATAAAATAATAAGTTTATAAAACCCATTTTATAAATTTCATTCAAAATTTAATAAAACGTTTTTCCCCACTTGTGAAAAACGTATTTCTCTTTTTACCTAAAATTCCTTTAGCTTCTCTTCATTGCCAACTTGGAAATAGCTTAATGAGAAAACTTTGGAAACTAGCTCAGTCACCCATGAAAACTTAAATTTTTGAAGGCAATAAGACCAATTCCGACAAAAATAAATTTAGTGCTAACAACTGGATCCAACTAGGGATGCTATCCTCCCTCCAAGGTAGCCAAGAACCCCGTAGACCAGGTGCCAAATCCATTGGGTTTCTCTTAATTTTTTTCTGAAATCTTCAACCTGTTCTGAAGTGAACCATCAACTGAAACCATTTTGCGATGAAATCCCACTTTGTCAACCTCTAACCTGTAACTGAATTGCACTTGAAACTAAAACCAAACTGAAAACTGTTGAAAGAAATGCTCTCCATGTCGAGCTTATTCATGCCTACCTATCCTACTTAACTAAGCACAAATACCCAATCAAGCAAAATACAACTTCCAATGAAGCTAATCAAGCAGTTTATCCAATAATTCCATTTCTTCCTCATGCTTGATCGGAATTAGAACATAAGAACAAAATAGCAATAGGTTATGATGAAAAATTTGTCCTTTGCTGCAAACATATAACCAACTACCCCATCTAAAAAATTTATCCATGTACTCTGCTACTGGATCATAAAAAACATGACAAATTTCAAAATACTCAATCACTTGT
Organism: Pseudotsuga menziesii; assembly: GCA_001517045.1. Classification (NCBI taxonomy): domain Eukaryota; kingdom Viridiplantae; phylum Streptophyta; class Pinopsida; order Pinales; family Pinaceae; genus Pseudotsuga; species Pseudotsuga menziesii. Next base: position 4,303 of record LPNX010047911.1, read on the forward strand.
TTGTCATGACAAGGTTGTCCAAAAAGTAACTCTTCTTGCATATTGTCAAATCGATCTTTAAAAGAGATTTGAAAGGAATTCTCATGATTGTTTTTCAATGATATATCAGCAACTTCATTTAATATTTCTACATTTACAACTCCATTCTTCTCAAGCACTTCAAGAGGAATATCATTTTTTTCTTCAACAAGATTAAGCAAAAAGATGTCTTATTGACAAAACGTTTCTAAATTGGAAAGATTTAAAGAAACATCCCATTGAGAGTTCTCATCTCCTTCTTTGTGCTCCCTTGGTTTATTATACACTGTTGGTTCTTTCACATACTAAGATTGATGGCATTATTTCTCTTCCTTTTCATTATATATAAGTAGACTAGAATTTTATTTAAAACCATCACTAACATAATTTTTAACAAGTTGACTGCAATCATCAGAAAAACTATCAAGAGTATAACCCTCTTCTTTCACATCACTAGGATGATCATCTTCATGCTCATATATTTTTTCCAATTCTAATCCAAGGTCTGATTTCTCTTTAATTGAATTTTTAGAAAATAAATATGTGGAGGGACTGTAAGACTGAAAATTTGCAGAATCAGAATTCTTTATGTAATCACCCACAGAAGCATTAGAACTTAGAGGAAATTGCTGCTGTAAAAAGGAATTTTCTGATTGGGAATAAGCAGCCTCATCTTGAAACAAAACTTTAGAAGTTGAATAATATGAAGAAGGTTTTGATTGACCATCCCAACTTCCTTCTTGGTCACACAAATATTGACAAGACTACTGCAAATTATCATCTACTTCAAGAAAAGAAATGTAGCTGGTTGAATCAGAGTTTTGGCTCATGTCTCTTTTAGTTGAGGAAGAAATTATTAACTGCTGAGAGTTCTCTTGAATGTGAAGATAGTTAGTTTGTATTCCTTTTTTCTGAAATGGGTTCTCATATAAAATTTCTAAAATATCTTCATCCATTAAATCATCATCACTATACATGTTTTCCAAATCTCCAATGAAACCTTTAACATGCGTACAATAATCTTGAACCAGAAACAAGGAGGGGTATTGGTTTTTGTAATGTTCATGAAATACTGTATGAAAATCAGTAAGGCAAAACAAATTTTCTGATGGTAATCATTCATACCATGACCTTGCATCTCCTTCTAAAGTAGACATGAACATTTTCATTAAAGAATCCTCATGCAATTTAACTCCCAGCTTATGTATATGTGTATGAAATCTAACCAAATGAAGGGCATCATAATCATTCTTCTGATCTTTAAACTTTGGAAGACATGTTTGCCAATCCAATTTCGGTATTCTATTTGGAAAACTAGGAATGTGAAGATGATTCATAGGAGCATACCTTGCAGACAAATAACTCATCTCAACAAATGAATATACTGAATCAACTCTTCAAAATTTACAATATTTTGATAGTGGATTTGCCATAGGAATTCTAAAAACTAGATTCCTCGAAGATGGAGTCGCTAGGTGAAAGATGCACAACCTTGCAGATATCTGATTGTTGTTCACCATCAACAATCAAATCTGAAAGTATGTCGTTCATACCCATGGAAGATTTGAACCTTCATTTCCTAGAAACAGTGCCAATTTATTATCACTCAGAATGTACCCAGGTTGTGAAAGGTAAATCCCAAGGTAACATCAAAAACCACTTTAGAATGTATTTTTGACCTAATATAGTCAGATAGAGATTTCTCACTATTTACAAATATTTTATACTCAAGATATTCAATCAAAGATAATCAGAAGGTCAGATTTCTGATGGGACAAATAGGAGAAGTTTCTTTTAAAAGACTTGGTAGGACAGTCATGGAGGAGACCATTGGGCAATGGAGTCAACAATCAGATCTGAAATAGGTTGCAGGAGGTAAGGATTTGAAGGTTTATGAACAGAGGCAAGGTAGGAACCATTTCCTTAGTCTTGAGGTATTATCAGGTTGATGAGTAGACAGAGGGAGACATCCCATCAAACAGAGCACCTAACTAGGGTGAATTTTGCAATACTTTAGAAGAAAATATTTTGAAAATGAAAAGAACAATGGACCTAAAACATGCAGGATGAATTCTATCCCATAAACACTAATTATCAAGCATGAAAGCAAATACAAAATGGAGTGGGAAACAGGATAAACAGTCACATAAAGAAATTACTTAAAGAAGAAAAAGATGGCACAAGAATCTCTACATGAAAAACGTTTTACATTCCTCCTCTGCAAACTTCATTCATCTACTGAAAACTTGAAGCCATTACAATGTATAGCCTCTCCTCTCTTGAAAATACACTATAAAACTATCAATCACATTTTAATTTATAGAAGAATAACCTCTACCTAACCTTGAATTCGAAACCTAACTGAACTCTAAAAATAGAAATAGTTACAACAAAGTTTCTCCTGCATATCTCTAATGGTGACAACTGTGTGAATCTGGGAAAGGATTTTGTAATTGGACATGTTCCTGACAAAACCCATGTCTTATTTTCTTCAAAATCATCTCAAGCTCCTTGGAATATGCCTTTGAAACTGATGACTCAAATAATAAAATTGTAGATTTCTGGAAAAATAACTTGTGAAGATCTTTTAAAATAACCCAACCTGTGATTACTATGTAAAAATTGAAGGAGGATTTTGATTCTAGGCCTGTTAGGAATACAAACCTCTCTCAGTTTTGTAAAATTAAATTCCATTTGTCCAAAAAAATTCTTTGAATTTGATGGCTGAAATAGTCCTTTGGAAAACATGAAAAATGGCCTTTACAACTGACTTTGGAAAAAATATCCAAAACTATATAAGTTTGAATATAAATAAAATAATAAGTTTATAAAACCCATTTTATAAATTTCATTCAAAAGTTAATAAAAAAATTTTCCCCACTTGTGAAAAACGTATTTCTCTTTTTACCTAAAATTCCTTTAGCTTCTCTTCTTTGTCAACTTGGAAATAGCTTAATGAGAAAACTTTGGAAACCAGCTCAGTCACCCATGAAAAATTAAATTTTTGAAGGCAATAAGACCAATTCCGACAAAAATAAATTTAGTGCTAACACTATCTATGCTATATTTAGTAAGGGGAGTGTCTATTTATAAGTTTGTGGAAGTCCAATCTACTATACTTCCATAGAGGGAAGCATGGATCTGGAGACTTGGGAAAATCCTAGTATGGAAAAGTAGCATTCAAAACTCTTATATGATCATTCAAAGCTGCACAAAGGTATCAATAATGAAGACATGGAGAAGCAGTGTTGTGAAAAGATAGATGCGATGCAATTAGTAGAATATCAGTCTCGACTATCATCTTCATATATAGAGTTTCCTCATGATTTGGAGCCGCTTGGGGCTTATACAAAGAATTATAATCCATTAAGCCTTGATGATCAGTATAATGGTGTAGTCAATTTGCCTCATCATTCCAATTTGTACATCAACCCTGTCCAGTCATGGATAGAAGCATCTTGTGCAAGCACTTACTAGTTTAGGAGGAAATTTGACGACGTTATTCATGCCTATGATTTCCCATCCATCCCGCCCCTTCCAGATCACCACGTAGGTTCACATTTTCTGAATAAAGTATCCTTACTTTGGCTAGTAACCAAAGACAAGGAATTTTTTTTTATGTAAATAAAATGCTTAGGTGGTTACATTGGATTTCTGATTACAGTTAACCATTTTTATATCATTCTTAGAGTAGGAAAATAAGCTCCTTGAAAAAGAGCATTTAGTTTTCACATTTTTGTTTTGTACTTATCTATAATAAACTATTTTTTTCATTAGTTAGTTACATTTATTTTGTTTAAATAAATTAGCTTAATGGTTCATTTGTTTTTTTATAAAACTTGTGCTACTGAGGTTTTCTTTTCAAGTTGAGATGTTTTTCCAGGGTATATAAACTAGAGATTCTGGTGTTCTTGTATCCTCTCCTTGCCTTAAAGACCAGATCGAGCACACGTCCCACACTTGGAGCCAGATGTTACCACCTAAGTTGCACTTAGTGGTTTTTTATCAAGTGATCCTGGTGAATCGGACAAGTATAACTTGTTCGAACTTCAAAAGACCTTTAGTCTTGCTTCTGGGAAACTTTGTTGTACTATATCAAATGTTCATACCCCCTTGGGGGAGTTGTAATAAAAATCAACACGATCGATACTTTGGTTTTCTCGATATATTTCATTCCAAACTAAGTCTTTACTAGAAAACATGACCTTCTCTATTAGATATTGTACCTCAAGATCCATGATGGCCTCCCATTTGCCTCGTTTTCCCATTTTGTGGTATTTCCTACATACAATATGCAAACACATGAGAAATCTAGATTATGCAGAAACATGCAAGAATTAAATATCTCTATTGAAGAAAGTAAATTCCAAGACTACAGATTGCAGGTTAAGCTTTCTCACTTCCAAGAAGATAAACTGTTAAGAAGATATATTACATTAAATGACATAAGCATGAATAATTGGTCGAACAATAATTATGCCATCATTGTCAACGTATATCTGCAGAAGTTTGCCAAGAATACTTTTAACAATGCATAATATTGAGATTCCTAAGTGGTGACAAATGGGAAATCATCAATGGCTATAGAGCATAGATTTTTATAGTTTTATGGTTTGTTTCTAAGGCCACTGGGAAAAAACCATGCGATGACACCTAGTAGTACCCCTTTTTAGAGAGGTATTCCAGGAAAAATTCATTGGATCCATTCCTATTGGGTTTTGTGTCTCTCTGACCCTGTTTCTATGGATCTTGACCCAGGATCAGTCCCTTCTACTCATCACACAAAGCCTGACATATCATCTCGATAGAGAAAATTTCAGCCGAAAGCACCTGCGACATAGATTCCATCTCACTCGAGATATCTCTCTTGATTAGTAACTGTTGTTCAGGATTAAACACCCTTGTGACCTAGGGTTTGGGGTTACCAACTTAGTACTAACCTTCCAGAAAATCAGCTTTAATATAGTACATAAAGGAAATAGGAAGAAATACTTGACTCACCCGATTATCGATGGTTGATCCAAGCTTGATCTTCTTTTGCTCTGCTTCTCTCCAAAGCTTCTAGGGATGCACCTCCTTCACCTGCAAGGAGCAAATTCTCCAAGTATAATCTTATACATGTATATATGAGAGGTTAGACAAACAATATATCTAGTGCATAATCGAATATATTCATCAACCATAATACATGAAAGAGACTCAACATAATGTTGGAATAAGAATTCTCTTTATTAGCAATCAATGCGAGATAAGAGTACAACCCAGCTTCTGAGACAAGGACTCCTCTGCAACCAAAGGACTATGAGCTCTGCTGCTCCAAGACTTCTGAAGATATACCACCAACATAACTTTTCTCTCCAAACTTGATTTATTAATTCCCTCTCAAAGGCCTCTATTTATACTTTGGGAAATAGAGTGGTTTCGAAGGTTGAGGAGGTTGAAACAATTGGGATAGTTAATGATTAGGGCCCAACTAATCTCCATTAATCTTGATTTATATTTTTTAATGTTGAATCAAGATGTACACGACTATTAATATAGGAAACATGCATATGACATGTGAGCTGCTTAAAGGAAACCCGCGTATTCTAATGTACGCAGGTTGTAATGGAGATAATCGAGTATAGTACGCAAGTTGTAAATGGGAATATTCAGGTACATATGCGAGTTGCAATGAAGATAGTCATGTACGCCATTCAACACTTAGAAAAATAATATGGCAATATGGTTCAAGGGTAAATGCATCTCATGTCATGCCCATCTATAGTGATTTGGAAAACTTCAATCCTAAGATGTCCTTTTGTGTACCAACATAAGGAATGTCGGCACTCAGACAGAGAAGTGCCATTTGGGTTGATAACATATGCCCCCTAATGTGTGAGGTTAGAGGGAAACGAAGGCCGAAATACATTATAATCATTATCTTGGATAACTCAGAAGTACAATGGAGTAGAGATAGTACCTGAAACAAATACATAATAATGTCATATACAAAGTCATATTCGAGGATGCCATGTTCAATATACTGGAACACTAGCTCCTTTACAATATTTGAGTACATCATAAATACAGGTACAAGACCACGTATATTACAAAGGTGGATCAAAGCCAGAATACACAATAATGATGAGTCTTCAAAGATCTGGAAGTTGTGCAATTTACCACAACATAACCTTGCTCAACTTAGTCCATAGATATGAAACTAAGGTCTTCATAAAAAATCACAAAGAACCAATACAATCCAATCCATGTAAATAGATGTTATTGAAGTCAAACATGGATAGGATTCAACAGATTGTCAAACAATAGGTGATAATTAATAACTAAAGCAAAGGAATTCACAAAAATGAAAGTGAATCCTAAGGTACGATCATCAAAACTCTAGGTCTTTGTCGTCAGGAAGTGCTGATGCGAAACCATACTATGATGAGGAAGGCAATAGATCCTCCAACGAATCACAAGAGTGACTAGGAACTGGGTAAAGGAAGGGAGACACAAGCAATAACAGATAATACAATGATGGAATCAAAAAATAGATCAAATACAGGGTTAAATCCTTGAACAGAGAGCACGACATAGAGATGACCCAAGGAAGATTTTAACTTTACAGATAGTACAACTAGACTTATCTGCCATGTAGGATACATGATCAGATTCCTGAGGTAGAACTAACAAGAGAAGGAGTAAGAAACTCGAAGTAATAATTGAACTAAAAGTGAACACTGAGACATGAGTATTGGAACAGACAAAGAGTGCTATGTTCAAGGAGGACATGCTGCCACTAACTAAGAACCAAAAGAAAACTTCTTCCTTACCTTCCTTATTAAATTTTAATGAGTCCAAAAAAGTCAACTTGAGTCTCTCTTCATTTTTTGACAAGCTTAAAGAGAAAAGGGAATAATGCTTGATAGTGTCACTAATTCATGGATTTTATGAGCCCAAACTAATACATGCTCACTTGGTGTTTTCATGTATAGAAAGTTTGAAAACTCCGAAGGAGACTCTAGGGGGGTCCTTTTTCATCCAATTTAGTCTCCTGAGGCCGAAAAAGTATAAAAACTACCACATAAGAACTCTCTTAACTTCCATAGAAGAAAAGTTGAACCTTTTTCTTACTTAGTCAGGGAGGTCCAAAAAAATATAAATTACCACCTACCCAATGCTCCTTCGAGAGCAGCATATAGCTTGATTTTTACGAGTGTGAAGGAAATCAAGATCACTCAGAAAGATCCATTTGAGTACGAGAAATGGGTCTTACAACAATAAACTTGATGGTTTGTTCTTGGTGTTTAACAAGCATGACAAAGACATAAAGTACACTCGGAATATTTTTCATGTTTAGGTCCAGAGCACAAAAAAGAGAAAACTAAGCTCATACCGGGTGTTCCTTTTTCATAAATTTAGTCCCTCAGGTCCAGAAAAGTGATAGACTTGTACCTGAGAATACTCTTCTCAATTCTGTAGAAAAGAGAGTGATCCTTTCTCGTATTATTCCACATGGTCTGAGAAAGAGATAACCTACCACCAATGTGGATGCCCATTCACATATTCTTAATGACCTTGAATGGACAAGTTTACTCAGCAGTTAAGTCTATTTTGAAGAGTTAGAGCTAGGCCTAAAGAAACTCCATAAGGGCAGGGAGTCCTATAAAGGGATAGCTTGTAAAAAGAGATCAAAATGAGGCTCAATTTGGCATGAAAAATAGCTAAAAAAGACTGCCCCGAACCTATGACAGTTGCAGCATGAGTATCAAAAGACAATACATAAGTTCTAAATGAGGATACTCACGGGAGGAAAGTCCTATACACAGAAGAACAATGGTAAAAACAAGGAACGAATGGTTAAGAATACCATAGTCTGTGTTCAGAGTGTTAATTCTAGGATTAAAATGGATTAGGTATAAATGCAAAATGCATGTGAAATGACCAAAAAACCATCCTATATGAGTGAAAAAACAACTTAAAACAACCATAAACCTGTCACAGAGGAGAAAAAGACATGGCATTAGTTTAAAAATATGAACTATAGGGAAAAAACCCACTTTGAAAATATTTTTTCTATAAATAGTTCAAAATATTAATAAAAAAATCACCATTTGATTTTTAACCATAAAAAGACAAGTTTTACCTCTACCTTTGATTGCTCAGTGTGGACGATTCGATGGACAATTCTCGAAACCGCAAGTGTCAGATAAAACTACAATCCATGCTCTTTCATTTGATCCAAACAATTTTGAAATTTGAGCCCAAATTTAATGTTTTCAAGTGCCCTCAAAGCATGAACACTGTGTAAGCGGGTATGGTATGTTAATAGTCACGTACATGCGTTCTGTATGTGGGTTTCCTGAAGGAACGTCACGTACAATACGCGACTTGCCCAATGGACAGTCATGTACACTGCGCGAGGTAGAAAAAGAATATCTAGGGTCAAAAATTCAAATTTTTATACGAATCTAATGGTTTGAAATTGCTTGGTTATTATATTTAAAGATGGTGCTTGAGTGGAGGGAGAGGGAACATGAAGACATGGAACCAGAAGCTCTACAAGATGCCCCCACAATGAATGTTTTATGTCAAAGTGGGTTATTGAAATTTTTCAGTGCCTCACCTATGCGGTGAAATGCACAACTCTTAGAGTTCTTGATAAACTATTGGGATCATGATCTAGGCATGTTTGACCTTAAAGGTGAGTTTCTAGAGGTTACATCGAAAGATGTCTATTTCATTTTTGGTTTATCATGACGGGGAGCTAGAGTGAACTTGAAAGGTACTGGTAGAGGAGGTGACCTTCTAAGCATACAGAACTATATAGACATATACTATGAGCCAGACACTCAAAAGAGGGGTAGGTGCATCCCTATTTCTCACATTCGCAACTTTCCTTTATAGGTTTTGGTGAGCACTATAGTGAGGGTTGTAAGGTCATCATCAATTCACCTTGCAACTCGAAACCAAATGAGACTAGCAGTGGACTGTATGCAGGGAGCCCTATATGATTGTTGTTCAGGAGTGATCCCAATAATGAGGAAACAACTCTCTGACTGCAAAAGAGGCAGGAGGAATAATTTGGCTATTCCAGCATGTTAGTAGCCTTTTTCTTTAAGAGAGTGCCAGGTTTGAGTCCTATAGCACCATTACCAGTTCGTTCTCCTCATTATCCTAGGCTGAGTAGGTGGGGAGATATCTTCCTCCTCTAGGGAGGTGGTGGATCAGTCCAAAGTGTCTATGACGACGACTTCTACTTTTGGTGGGAGCGATAGTTTCCAGACTTGGAGCAGTTTCCATATGCTGGGTTATATTTTTGAGGTGATATTAACCTTTTCCTCCCTCCTGGAGGAGCATGGGGAGAGTTAGGTATTTTTATTTTCAAAATTTTAAAATTTTTATGAATTTTAATTATAAAGATATATACATATGTATAAGAGTTCTAATCCTTTTAAAATGTCAAAATGCAGATATTGGACCAGTCCACCCTACTGGGCATCCATGCATGTATGTACATCCTGTTTTGGGAGAGGACCAGGGTTTGATTAGAGTTATTGAGGGGAAGTTGGCTAGGATTACCAAGAAAGTACCTACCTTATGGATTGATCGCATCCCTGCCATCATGTAGGAGCTATTGGTTGGTGTACCACCTATCTGGATATGCCTTCTGAGGTGGGTAGCTAGAGTAGTACTTGTGTATATAGATGTTATTGAGGCTGCTGAAGTCGAGGAGGCTGAAGAAGCCCAAGCACAGGGTGATCGGGGGGACCAGGGTGGTCAAGCTTAGACTTAGGAGCATTTTATGGACTTTGATCCATGTTTTGTATATTTTTTGTATATTATATAGTTATGACTGGATCTGAGGATTAGAAACTCGACCTATCTATATGGACAGATATTCACACACACACACACACACACAGATATATATATATATATATATATATATTGATGTTTTATTTACAAATGTGTTTGTGTCTGCTGTATATTTTTTATGCAAAATGTGTTAAGTGCCAATCCAAGATATAATTAGCATATGCATCAGTTAATGAATTTTGATTTCTTGGAATATGATTGAATATAAATTCAAAATTTCTTTCCAATAACCTAACTTGCATAAACTGACGTAATAAAATAGGGTTCCACACCTGATAAGCCCGATTGAGCTAGGAAACCACTAGTTGAGAGTCCAATCGGACTTCCAGCTGAGTGATACCACGTGAAAAAGCATCGCATAAAAGCTCAATGACTTCCCTGTATTCAGTGACATCATTGGTAGCAGGACCTAACCAAGCGCCTCCTAAGGCAACTAACTGTCCTGAGGGCGAATAAATGACCCATGCAGCTGGAGCCAAATTACAAGTGTGGTGACTAGTGCCATTAGCAAAACCTACGAACCACTCAGAAGACATCTGTAACAACCAACAGGTGGTATAAAAACACAAACCGATGAACTAATGTACATAAAAATACATACAATAAAATATAGGAAAAAGTGCTAAGCCTAAGCATAGTACTTTTTCAAGTGGAGCCCATTTCTAGGCTCAAGCAGCTTATTCCCCTCGAAATCAATCAATTCATATGCACCCTTCTTTAACACCTTTGACACGACATAAGGTCCCAACCACATAGACCTGAACTTTCCTTCCCTTAGGGGTTCTTTGTCTTGATCCCAGAGCAAAACAAGCCCCCCTTCAGAGAAAACACGAGGCCTGAATGACTTATCGTATTGGATTTTTACCCTATTTTTATGAGCTTCGTTTGTTGTCAGCGCATCTCTACATTGCTCATATAGATGTTCTAAATGTAATAGATGTTCTTCCAGCTCAGTCGTATTGGGTAACACATGAATAGCAATTTTTAAAGATGGGATTTCACATTCAACCGAGGTAACGACTTCCACTCCATGAACGAGTTGGAAGGGACAAAACCCTGTATCAGTTTTCACATTGGTTTGATATGCCCAAAGTGCAGGATATAGCATGATGTGCCAGTTGGAACGGGCTGCAGTAATAGTACATTTGAGAATAGTCTTCAAAGTTTTATTAACAGCCTTGACTTGACTATTTGCTTGAGAATAGAACGAATATGAATGTTCTTGTCTAAATCCTAGCATATTGGTCAGTTCAATCATCATGCTATTTTGGAAATTACTGCCATGGTCAGTGACAGTCACCTTAGGGATACCAAACCATGTGATAATTTGGTTGAAAATGAAAAAAGCTACAGTTTCACCGTCAGCTTTAAAGGTGGGTATTGCCTCTACCCATTTCGTAAAATAATCTATAGTGACAATGATATATTTGCTCCCCCCAGATGAGACTGGGTTGCACAACATGTAATATATCCCCCATTTCATGAAGGGGCCCACTGATATGATGGGAAATAATGGAGCGGGATGCGACCACATCTTTCTAGTGTAAAGCTGACAAGGATGACAACACTTCATTTCTTCCACACAATCTTTAAAGATTGTGTGCCAGAAATAACCGGCACGTAATATCTTCTGGGTTTTTGCTAACCCAGATAAATGACCCTCACACGCTCCACTTTGGGCATCATTTAGGACAATCTCCACTTCCTTGTGGGTGAGACATCGACACAAAATAGAATCTACCCCTTTACGATATAAAGTATCTCCTATAATGAGGTAGTTCTTGGCATGTAGGTGTAGTTTACGTCATTCTTCCGGTGAGAGGGTTACAAGGTACTTCAAAGTCTGGAGATAGATAAGTATATATGTGTACCAGGGGTCATAGGTGGAAATAAAAAAGATATGCTCATCTGGGAATGAGTCTTCTTCAATGGCTACAGGAAATTCTACAATGAGCTCAGCAAAAACTAAGGATTTTTTGGATTTGGCAGATTGAAAATCCAAGTCAAACTCTTAGAGAATGACTATCCATTTGTTGAATTTTCCTTCAACTATCTATCGATACAAAACATATTGAAAATGATTAACATCCGTCACTACTGTCGTGGTCCTCAGTAAGATGTAGTGACGAAACCTCTGAACAACATATACAGCTGCTAAGGCCAATTTCTCGACATGGGAATACCTAAGTTCAAATCGGGCTAAAGCATGACTAAGATATTAGATAACAGGATCTTAGATCTTATTGTCCTCTTGGACTAGGACTACCCCTATGGTCGACTCAGATGCGGCCAGATACAATATAAAATCCCTAGAGTAATCTGGTGGACGCAATAATGGGGCCAACAACAAAGATTTTTTTAATGCCTCGAATGCAAGTTGTACAATTTCATCCCATACAAATGGGGTGTCCTATTTAAATAGGTGCATGAAACCTTTACTAATCTTGGCATAATTTACAATAAAAAGTCGAAGGAAATTGGACTTCCCCTACAGGCTCTGAAGCTTCCTTATAGAATGAGGAGGAGGCAGATTTACAATGGCCTCAACTTTCAAAGGATCCACCTGAATGCCTTTGTTAGAAACAATGAATCTGAGCAGTCTCCCTGACTCGACACAGAAAACTCACTCGTGGGGATTCAAATGAATTTTATAGTATCTGCATCATTCAAAAATCAAATGCAAGTGATCTGGGTGATCGATCCTCTTATGAGAATGTCCTGGTATATCATCAAGGTAGGGTTTTGACAATGGCTTTAATATCATGAAAGGAAAAATTCATTGCCCGCTGAAAGGTTGCCCCGACATTTTTCAATCCAAAGGGCATTTTCTTGTACACGAAGGTACCCCAAGGACAAATGAAAGTTGTTTTATGTTGTTCTTCCTGTTTAATTTGGATTTGATTATATCCAGAGAAACCATCCATAAATGAAAAAATTTCGCTTCCCATGTAAGCATCAATAATTTGATCTATAAATGTCGTGGGATAGTTGTCCTTAGGACAGGATTTGCTTAAATCTTGAAAGTCAGTACACACACGTATGGTACCTTGCTTTTTGTCAACAGGAATAGGGTTAGATACCCATTCTATCAAAGCTATGGAATGAATGAAATTGGCTTTCAACAGTTTCTCAACTTCATCCTTTACTGCCTCCGCTTTATGCAGGTTGACAGGTCTCAACTTTTGTTGAATGGGTTTAGCATCAGGGTATGTTCCTATTTTTGAGCTTGACTATTGATGGATCAATGCCTGGCATCTCCTCAAATGACCAGGCAAAAACGTCACAGAATTCCTTAAACAAGGCTGTATAGATCACAATCTCCTCTGGAGAGCAGTTTGCGTCGATATGTACATTTTCCATAACGTTTGGATCTATAGAGATGTTGATAGGGATAGTGGAAAAACTTTTTGGCATATTCCCCTCAGCAAACATTCCTCCCCTTGGTAAGGGGTTAATAGGCGTATCAACATCGTCTTCTAGTCTCATATGGAATTCCTAGCTCTCTATTCTTCTTAACTCTGGAAGAAAATAGGATCGATGGTGAAGATCTTCATAGATCTTATCTCATCCACACATAGCTTCCAGAATGGCTTCATCTAAAGGTAAAACCATATCTAAGCAATCTCTAGAATACAAAGAGTTATCTGCCCAAGCAGGAAAATAGGATTCTTCCAGTTCCTCTGAGACTGTGAGAGGGACCAGAATAGGATCAACAACGGTATGGATGATATCTTTATAGGCCACTTCTACTACCGATAATGACACTTCAAGTTCATGGTGGGAAGGGAGAACCCAAGGATCAATCCTATCAACAACCGTAGCTATGCACTTCCCAACACTAGTAGAACCTATATAATTAATCGAAATTGGAAGATCAAATGTGCCCATCAATGATGCATACATTCTAGCTCCTAATCTCTCTAAAGCAAGTCTAACCTGATCGACCAATGGTATGGTGGACTCGTTAGTTTCCATGCGGCCTTTTCGAGTAAAACTGAGTTGGTCAACAGTAACCAACATCCCTTCCTGTGGAAACACTACCACCCAAACGACGGCCGATGCAATAGTAGACATGGCATAAGTCAAACTTCTCCCTAAGATCAAGTTATAATCCAAAGGTGCATCAATCACCTCTACCTGAATAGACACTGCTTTCCCTGCCAACTTAATTTCAAAAGCGGGTAGGATACCTTGCGGACGGAATGACCTTCTGTTGAAAGCAATAAGTAGGGTGTTTGATGGAACCAACTCTAGGGATCTAAGAGCTTTCCAACAAGACAAGGACATAACACATGTAGAAGCACCCTCGTCGACAACTACCATTCCAATGGTATTTCCACCATGGATGAAATCTATCAAGAAGGCTACATGATATGGTAAGCAAATTTTAACATCAGAACAAATAAATTTTTCCATGAGACTCGATGAGTCCATACTGCCTAAGACTGTCAAGAGTGCATCCCACTGGGCGGGACAACTCTGTAACACTTCTAAAGCTGACATTGCACAAGGATTATGGGCTAAGTCTTCAACCATGGAGTAGTTTTCTATAGCCCTAGCATTAGGATTATGCAAGGTTTTCTTAAAGACACCTTTCGGTATCTTGGGCATAATTTTAGCAGGTTTCTCAATCATGAGAGGGTTAGAAGTTTCACCTATTGACTTACCCTTCTCAAAGGTCTCTTTTTCATAGTTCTTGTTCATGGTCTGTAGTAAAGTCACGGATCGAACCATGTTGATATAATTTGGGTCAGGAGCATTTGGGGTGCCCCCTACTACATTTGAAGCTGAAGCAGAATTCTATCTTTGGGGAAAAGGATCCTACAGGACAGCTGGTTGTTGGGATTTTAACAGCTTCTGAGCTTGTTCCATAAGGGGACATAGATGGGTAAGTTGATCTTCATGGCACAAATTACATGGGAATTTCACCTTCTTCTTTTCTTTCTTGCCCCCATCAGCATTGTTTGTGGTTTTTTGCTTGTTTTGGTTTCCCTCACCCTTTTTTCCTCTCTTCTTTTTCCCACCGGGCTGTCGATTTCCCTTCTGAGATTTTTGTGACAAAACATTTGAATTTTGGGGTGAGGGGGTAGCCTTTGCTGCCTCCATTGTAGAATGTTTGACGGACAGCTGATGGAGCTATTTGGTTAAAGATTCTATAGTGGGAGAATTCATGAAACCAACCACACCATCAGCATGTGGTCTAGGCTTAGGTTTCTCTGCATTGTGCGTTGGCCTCGGTGCCTCAAGGATAATCTCATTTAAGATCCTAGACTAAGAATATATCAAATCTAGTTGCTGGGCCCTAAGGATATATTCTTCCTCATTCGTCAGTCCTGAAGAAGATACATCCTTAGATATATAAGGCTATAGGGATTTAAGAAACCATTCTAATAAGAACTTAGAAGGTATAGTGGCTTTAATAAGTCTCTTTCTTCTTCTCCACTCTTGGATGTGATCCAAAATATGAGTGGCCTTGTTCTACCGGAAGGTAGATAACAAGTCTCTCCCAAAATCATAATGGACAGGAAGCTGGAAGTGACTAAGGAATGCATTATCCAAGTCCCAAAAACTACTAAACGCAGCAGAAGGAAATTCAATGTACCATTTTGCTACCGTACTTGTCAAAGTTATTTGGAACAGCCTCAACCAAACTGAATCTTCATTCAGTGAGTTGGAAGAGCACCATAAATGGAAAGTGGTGGCATGAACTCCAAGATCATCACCAACTTTGCCTTCGAATTTTGGGATATCTGAGGGCAACTTGGTAGGGACGGGTGGCCAGGAGGGATCATGTCTCATCGAGTCATTCATCAGTTTAGACAAATCTGGTAAGTTTAACATTGCCAATAAAGGAAGCTTGGGTCTAACTGGAGCACTAAAAGTACCAGTTTGGGGATTAGAGGGACATGCCCCCATATTCTCATATGTGAAGGAGGAGTTGCCCCCTGCTGTCGGTTGTGAAGTGGATGGGTTTCTTTGGAAAGGATTCCATCCATAAGCCAATGGATTGTTTATGTTAGGTGTAGTATAAGAGGTTCTGGCTACCCCATTCAAAGCTGGGGTTTGCAATAGACAAGAAAGTATCCCCCCGCTAAAGAGTGAAAAGGGAGAGTTCGTGAAGGGAGCTGAAACCAAAGTTTGAAAACCTTGACCATAAGGATTAGTGTTTCCAAACTACACCCATACATATGAGGGTGTTGGGACTACGTATGGAGTGGATGGGTGAATGTGTCCCCCATTCCAAGGAAATCCTTGGACAAAAGGCGAGGATCCTATAAGACCACTATGGGAAGCATGTGTGAAGGAAGTAGGAACTATAGGTACACTAGGAATCCCAATGACCATACCACCAGAAGCACCTACTAGACTTGTGGGAGCCGGTGGTTGAACCACTTAGCTAGCTGGAGTTAATGGCGTAGTAGGTATACTTGTTCTAGGGGTACCTACTAGGGAAGTTAGCACTCCTTCAGCTAGAACGGCTAAGGTGGAAGTAAAAGAAATTTATCCTGCAGTAGACATTATTATTCCCACAAGGACACCAATCACAGGTGGATCGAAAGGACGAACCTGAATGATCACAGGATTGTTTAAGTCAGTTAGAGGTGAATTAAAATTCCTTGCAAACTTGTCAACCTGCAAGTCTTCTATCTCAACTGTGTTTAAATTAAAATGGTTTTCCCTAAGTTCTGGTTCACCCAGAACTTCACTAACTCCTATTGGTTCAAAAGAACCGTCCGTGTCCAGTCTCCACCTTTGAGGGGGAGGTGAAGGTTTCAATGTGATAAACAGAGGAAGGTTTTGCAACCTTCATGACCTTCTGATAGATTGGTCCTCCACGATTGTAAATTTGACTCTTCACACCCTAAAGTCAGCTAAAACACAATCAAACCACAGATCAATCACTACAAAAAATTTCCTAAAGTCTCAACAATCACAAGGGTGTAAGATATGTTTTCCCGAAGAAAGTTGAGAGACAATTTCTTGGCATCTTTGAAGAGGTTCTTAGGCACAAGCAGAGGAATCACCCAATGCCCTCATACACTTTTAACAAGAGTTTCCTTCCAATCCCATCCAAGGTGAACCAGAAAGAGCCTTCCGGTTTACCTATGTATAAACCCTAGATGTCCAAGATACTAGAGGCTACCTTAACTATATCAACAGTCTGGGGGGATAGTCGCAAGCCTGATTTATATGCATGGGCAGGGTAGCAAAGCCCAAAACTCTTTCTAGGATAGAATCCCCAGATGCGTAAAAACCTTGGTCTACGTTTTGACAAGGAATCAAAGGGTTATCTCCTTAGTCCAATGCCTCCACGTAGCCTCATGCTTAACTCCCATTTGAGAGGAGCTTCCTAGATACTATCAATAAAGAGAAGTATTTACCTATTGATTGGCCCACTACTTCTAAATTTAAGTACTTATGGGGAGTTTACACTTCCTATTCCACAAGTCTAGCTTAAGCTAGTAGACGTATGACCCTATAAAACAAAAATTACTAATAAATTTTAAGTTATAGCATTCATTTTAATGGTTTTTCTTACTCAGAAGGAAAGTGGAGTGAAAGACTATGATAATATTGACTCGATAAGAAAAGTAAAAAACAAGTGTATAAATCAATTCCAAAGCAAATTATTACTACTTAAAACAAGCTTCCTTTTTTTATATTTTTGTCAGTATGAACTAATGAAAATGCAACTAGGAAAGAGAAAACTAAGACTTATTTTTGTAATTTTTGAGATTTTATTTAAAAACTAAAAGTAAAACTACCATATGCAATTCAAATGCAAATGTTTCCAATGATTTTCTTTTCACTTTTCAAATTGCTCAAAGATTACTATGCACCTAAATGAACCAATTCTTGAGAATGCTTGAATAATCTAACTATATAAAGTAAGCAAAATGAAGTATAGTAGACTTATAAAAACCAAAGATCAACCACCTAAGGAAGACTTGGAAAACACCTACCTTGGGAAGACACAATGAAAAAATAACTGAAATCAATCAAAGGCAAGTGACAAACCAACACTACTTGGAAATAGCATGCGATACAAAATACCTAGAACCATGATCACTGATTCAGACACACAGCACTTGTACCTATACCCAACATGCAAATCCACTTCAAATTGATAAAAGAAAGAAAATACAACCAATAAAAAACTCAAGGGCCTACCGAAAAGCATGAAGTATGGATAATAGGGGTATCAAACCTATAGTGCAATGTCAGTACTAAAGACCACAAAGCAAGACAAAATCCATAGAAATATAGGGACATGCAACCGTACCCAAAAATTGTGTTGCTCAAGATTCTATGTGACTGTCTATAAGAGCAACCTGCGTACTATACATGACTGTCCAATATAGCAACCTGTGTACACAGACCTCTGTATGTGACTGTGTAGCACAACAACCTGTGTAATGTACATGATTGTCCAATACATCAACCTGCATACATAGACCTCTGTACACGAGTGTGTAGCACAGCAACCTGCGTACGAGAGTAAAATTTTTCAAAAAAAAAAAATTTATGAAGGTCTTCAAACACCACTATAAGTCCAAACCAAGACAAAACACCACACATTGAATCAAAGCCAAGTCTAGGAAAGGATCAACAGAGCTAACCCATAGCAGGCTGGCTAACCCCCAACGGATTCGCTAGTTATGTTGTTCAGGATTAAACACTCTTGCAACCTAGGTTCTGGGGTTACCAACTTACTACTAACCTTACAAAAAATCTTCTTTAATAGAGTATAGAAAGGAAATAGGAAGAAATACTTGACTCACCTGATTACCGACGGTTGATACAAACTTGATCTTATTCCGTTTTGCTTCTCTCCAAAGCTTCCAGGGATGCACCTCCTTCACCTGCAAAGCGAAAATTCTCCAAGTAAAATCTTATACATGTATATATGAGAGATTAGACAAACAATATATCTAGTGCATAATCCAATATATTCATGAACCATAATACATGAAAGAGACTCAACACAATGTTGGAAGAAGAATTCTCTTTATTAACAATCAGTGAATGAGATAAGAGTACAACCTAGCTTCTAAGACAAGGACTCCTATACAACCAAAGGACTTTAAGTTCTGCTAATCCAAGACTTCTAAAGATATACCACCAGCATAACTTTTCTCTCCAAACTTGATTTATTAATTCCCTCCCCAAGGCCTCTATTTATACTTTGGGAAATAGAATGGTTTCAAAGGTTGAGGAGGTTTAAATAGTTGGGATAGTTAATTATTAGGGCCCAACTAATCTCCATTAATAGTGATTTATATTTTTTAATGTCGAATAAAGATGTACGCGACTATTAATATAGGCAACCCACGTATGACATGCGAGTTTCTTAAAGGAAACCCGTGCATGCTAATGTACATGGGTTGTAATGGAGATAGTCGCATATAGTACATGAGTTGGAAATGGGAATAGTCACGTACATATGTGATTTGCAATGAAGATAGTCGCGTATGCCATTCAACACTTAGAAAAATAATATGGCAAGCTGGTTCAAGGGTAAATGCATCTCATGTCATGCCCATCTACAATGTTTTGGAAAACTTCAATCCTAATATTTCCTTTTGTGTACCAACATAAGGAATGTCGGCACTGAGACAGAGAAGTGCCATTTGGGTTGATAATAGTAACTGCTAGAACCATGTTTCTGTAGTTGTGTGGGAGGCTGTTTGGTACCTTCGCCCTGATCCGAGGCTCTCAATGAAGCCTTAGTGGATTATATGTGTTCAATGTGCTTCAAAATCTAGGTTGTGCCCCAACCTTTCTTATGTGAATCATTAAGTAAACAACAAACATGCAGCATAATCATAT
Source organism: Pseudotsuga menziesii (assembly GCA_001517045.1). Lineage (NCBI taxonomy): Eukaryota > Viridiplantae > Streptophyta > Pinopsida > Pinales > Pinaceae > Pseudotsuga > Pseudotsuga menziesii. Next base: position 24,013 of record LPNX010047911.1, read on the forward strand.
CCAATAATACAATGCGACCATCATACATCTATTCATTTGTAAGAAAACCTATAGTCATTCATTCAATACAACATTTACATATATATATAAGATACTTCAACATTCACACATATACACAAAATATAATGTGGAAACCCATCTAGAAAAAAACCACAAGGCGCTCTTCATCTGGCATGAATAAATAGATTCACCTTTTGTCTATGTACTAAGCTACAGACTCTTCTCATGATCTTATTCTCTAACTTTACATACTCTTCCTCCCTCTCATGCTCCTTGATATTATCTCTATTCTCTTACTACTCTACTTCTACTATTGATCCACACATAACCTGGATCAACCCAACCTTTCCTACTCTTCTACACACTCAGCTACAGATCCTTTACATTGATGCACTCAACAATTAGATAGCCACCACACTTTTAAACCAACAAGAGTCTACAACAAATGGCTGTAGAGAGAATGTCTAACACAGAGTGACTATTGGGAGCATGTCTAAGAAAAACTGACTGTAGGGAGAATGTCTAACCCACAGAAAACTTGAGTTCCTTCTTTTATAAAACCTTTATAAACTCAATATTGATTCCCTGCATACTTGATACAGACTCAATACCGACTCGATACAGACTCTATTCAAACTCGTTACTATCACTATCTCATCCGACTTACTATATCCAGCCACCAGGATGCCTTTCCTATTATAGAAACACCAAATGGGAGGCACTAATGACCTAAATTACAAAGATGCCTTCACAGATGTTGTTTCCATCGGCTCCAGCTGAGATCATACCCATAATCATTAAGGCCTGTCACTTTCTTAACATTGTTCCTTATTTTCATTTTCCAATAGTTATGTTACTTGCACTCCTTCTGCTGCTGATATTCTATCATACTGTCTCGTGTTGCACTCCATCCTTCTGTCACGACTTACTTATTTGGCACAACTTCTTCTTTAATCGCCTTCTCCTCTTCTTCTTCCTCTCTTTCACTTCCTTTGTCAAAAATCCCTTCATGTTCTTTCCTTTATGCTGCTTCCTCAGTCATAGCTCCTTTCTCTTCTCGTTTAGCTCTTCTCCATACTTAGGAATAATTCTACATGAATTCTACCATACTGTACCTAGGCCCAACAGGCCCCCAACACTCAGCTATGGCTCATCCTAAGCCACTTGAAGATATTGCTCCATGTTGTGACTTGCGTGGATTTTGTTATGAAATTATTCTATGATTTTCACCACTTTCTTTGGCTTTGTGTGCACTTCTTCCTCTATCTTATGCATTTGCTCCACCAGGTCAAAACTGACATGTTCTGACATAAATTTCTCCATTGATGTTGTTGCATCATGCACCTTCTAATGTACATGATGGATGATTCATATACCTATCTCTTCCTTTGCCTACAACTCTTCTACTCTTTCCTCATGTTGTTGTTGTTGTGTGAGCAGCACAAACATTTGTTGACACAATTTTCTCATCTCCGTCATCTTATCCAATTTCTATGCTAAGGGTAGCTACTTCATATCATTTCTTATATGTGTGATGTTTTATTCAAATGCAATCAACTTGTTTTCAATATTCTTTGATTTCTCTTCATCCATTTATACTTCCCAAGTCTGAGAGACTTGGTCGACAACCTTATTACATGTTTCTTATGCTTCTCAGTTTTCTCTTTACAGCCTGAGCTACTGCGACTCTTCTTCTCTCCAAAACTTATGGGGGTGTGTTGGGTCTCCTTTGTTCTTCTATATTTGTAAATTTTTTCATAAGGTCAACCTTTATCTTTCCAAGTCGAAGGACCTTATCTTCTGGTGGCATTTCTTGTAATATTTCAACATCTTCAAGATTCGAACAAGCAAGATTTATGATGCTTTCGAGTTTCTGCTTACTTTCTTCTCCTTCTCTTACTTTTTTTCTTGATCCTCTACATCTTTGCATTGATTGACAGATTGCTTCAAATGCTTACCAAGGTTACTTCCTCTTACTCTAATATATGCAACTGCCACTTTTTGAAAGGCATACACATCCATCAATCTCATCTTCAAAAAATCTAGGAATATCTAGCCAGTACTTCTGTCAACCTCATTGGAGTTTGGAGCCTCTAGGTCCAGGACTTCTTTTTGGATTTGTACTCTAATTGGGTGATCTCCTCTTGCTCTCTAGGGTTTTAGTGCTTCAGATGGGCCAGGTGCATCCTGTGACTATTGTACGTAGGGTGCACGATCTACTGCACTTTTGATTTCTTCAATTGTTCTATCCAACTCATTCATTCGATCTATAATGGTACTAGTAAGTTCATTCTAATGTCTGCTGAGGTTGTGGTGACTTGACTAGGTGGCTTCTTGTAGTGCTTTTTCTAATGCAACTACCTCCTCATCATCAATATAGAAGGTATTGGCTTCCTTGTTAGCCTTCTGTTTCTTTTGTTTAGGTTCCCTTTGTTCTTCAACATATTTCCCTTCATGTTGTTGTTCTAGAAGTGGTTCCTAATGAGGAAAAGTGGAATGAGTTTTTTCTGGCTCTGTCCCTACTGTGTTTTGTCTGGGGAGTTTATCCTGATTGAATTATTTGTCCTTCCTCTGAGTTGCTGGAACTTACTATTGCCATTCTTTTGTTTAATCACTTATAAAGGTTTCTAAATCCTCTTTCATTACTACATGTTGTGTCACCAACCATTGTTGTTGTGGGTCTCTCTGTGGTTGCATAGAAACATAGTGTGGACTGAGTTGAAATTTGGCAATTCGTCAAAACCTGGAAATTGTGGTCGCACTCAGTCTTACCTGGTGCTTGACTAGGTGCTTAAAGGCTTCAGTATGGATGAAAAATTAATTGTTACTATTCATTTTTCAGTTCTTGTCTGAAGATAACTAGATATTTTGGTATCTTGGACCTCTACAGCTAACAAGTAAGTCTACCAGATGGTAGTCTATTGTCTCAGAATAAACAGTAAATGAGATTCAAATCAATAACCAAGAATAATGAAAAGTATTACCTTCTTCCTGTACTGAGGTTGTGTCTTGCAACAATTCATTAAGAAAACATTGTGACCAATTGATTTGAACACCTTCTGCACAGAGTGCATGCAACATTATTGCACCTACAGTACATTGATGTGGTTGTGATGTGCGCAACATTTTGTATGATAATATCATTGCTACTGTGCAAATAGTAGGATCACTAATAGATGATATTGAGAACCCTCTGCTAGACCTGACTAGGTCATACTTATGCTTGACCTTTGCAATATGGGATGGGTCATTGTCCTTCGCCAAGACTGATAGTGGGTCCGCTCCTGCCCTTGGCAGTCTTGTAATTGCTGACATAAGGTTGGCACTAACTGAATATGGTTTGTCTAACCAAAGGAATCCTCCATGAAATATTAAGAGCAACTGCTTAACATAGCCGTTCACTTATGTGCTTCGACCAAAGTATGGAATAAATAGTAATGATAATAAACAAGACTATTCCAGTCTTTTCTCCCATTTCATTGCAACTAACTGGTTTGGTGAATCAGGCATATCTCTTACCAGTTTCATGTAGTTGGTATTTTGGGTGCTACCAGTGCAGCATAACCCTTACTAGGGATGCTAACCCATGACACATCCATCCTCCTTGGTGGAATGTATGGCAGTAACAAGTTCCTGGTTTCAAAGTCCTCTTGCTCTTCATGGCTTAGTGGTGTTGCTAGAGCTTTCTTCTTTCTCTGCTTCTTCATTTCGTGCTTCCCCTTTGAAGCTGGTGACGATCTTGGTTCCTACACTCTAAATTTTCCTGAATGTCGATGTGGGACTTGGGTAGCAACTGGGATACGTTGGTTCCTTGGGGGAATATAACATGCAGTATCTTCCATGATAGGGGTAGTTCATGCAGGTCCGACTTTAGGTTCCATAGTGGAATTAGCACTTGATATTGTAATAACCATAAATTGGGTTCGACTCTTTGAGCTGCAGAAAATACACTCTCTTTTCTGTTCTAGGTGTAAGGAGTCTAAATGTGGTAACACCATATAATAAGAAATAGAAACTTTTCGACAGTTGTCCTTAACACAAGCAAGTATTTACTTAGAAAGTAATCCATCCTTTCAACATCATGGGGCAACAATTTGGGTCATTTAAGGAAGATTTTCAGCACACCGTCAATTAGTTGTCATTTGTAAATAAGGTTATTCTCATTTATGGTAGACATGATCCCAAGGTATGCCATCTGAGTCTATCGAGATTTCCAGAATAATGACTGTCAGGTTTTGTGTCAGCAAATTACTTAATTACTATACCCATCATGATATCAGTTCATGGTGGTGTTATTTCATGTAATAATTTTGATTCTCCCTCCAATGTCTAACAAATTCCCACAAGGTTATTCAAAGTTCGTATAACATGGTACACCCCCTTTTCTATTTCCCCCACTCTTTTTGTTTTTCAGGTCGTACCGAGTAGGGTTCGGAGTATCTTCACACGTACCAATTCCTTCCATTGCATGCATACCTTCCATTGTACCCATATATTTATCTCATGTGGATCATCATCATTCGGTTCTCCTATAATATTGTAGCACTCCATCCAGTTGTGTACTGTCATGGTGTGTTGATGGAAATTCGTGTCTGGGATAGATATTTCTTCAAATATATTTTTCTTTATTATTTGTAATGCAACATTGATTGTCGAGTGTTCACTTGTGAACTCAAATGTCTAGGTGAAGCTTAAAGCTAATATTTCCCATTCATCAGTTCCTCATCGTAACTCTACTGATGTGTACCACTATATTGGTACCATTTCCAAAGTGTGGATGAATCGATGAACCCATTCTTGTCGCCGATATTCTTTCCAGTTCATGTGGCAGTGCTCAACATGTTTCACATGATCTGTCAGTCTTGTATACTTTAGATCAGGATAACTGATCTCTTCCCCAAATATGATCTCCATTAATATTCTACACTATGGCCATTCAGAGATAGAATGTTTGTGTGTACCCCACCATCTAGCAGGAGTGGCTTTCAACACATAGTCTAGAGCGAAAAAATCACTGCGATTCTGTGACTTTTTCTTCAAATTATTTTAGAAAAGATGCAAAGTTAGGTAATCCCTCATACGTAGGAAGTGCGATTGATTCATCTCCTACCCTTTGGAAAACTCTTGTGATTCTTGTGCATCTTCTCATAAAAACTTCATGTATCCTATTTTGCCAATTTTCTAGGGCATCATCTGAGATGGACGTGCACGAACTTACACTTTTCCAACTCAGTTTCCCATTAGATATTGCATTTATGTAGTCTTCTTTTCAATCCATGATGTTATACAATTGATCTAGGTAATTTCCTTTCCCTTCACTATGTACGGGCTCAACATATCTATGTCCTTCGAGCGGATCAATTGGTGCAACCACTCTTATTTCAGAATCTTCAAATCATAAGATACTTTTCTTGAAGTTTATAATGGTTTGGTTGTCTATTTCCCAATCAATTACTAGCACTGTAGGATATGGATCTGTGTCGTTGACAATGTCAATAACTTCAGAGTCGAAATATGTTCTTAAGACTTTGAATTCTACAGGCACTTGAGTTAGTCTACCAATTGGTAGAACCTTCGACTGGTTTGCAAGCCTTAGTTGAATGGGAGACAAGTCTAATCACAACTTATTCACACTTTCCCACATTTGTATTATCAATATGTTGACATCCAAGCCCAAATCTAATATGATATAATTTGTATCATAGTCTCCTATTTGCGTAGTCATTCACAGTTCTCAGTCTATCTTCAATTTTTTTTCGATATGATTAAATATTTTTTCAGGTCAGAGTTCATCCGAGGTTTCTTCAATTAGTGTTGTTAGTTTTGTGACAACATCTTTATCAGTGATTAGGGCTAAACAAATTTTGAAAATTTATTTAAGCTTACTAACCTTTTTCATTGGTGAGTTCTTGATGATTTGTTCAAATCATTTGGGCATGGTATTGCCTTGTCTAGATGTCGACAAATGATTAGCATCAATAAAGTCTTATCGCAACTCCAAGAAGACTTCTTTTTCCTATTGGAAATGTAGTGGAGCTTTCTTTTGTGCCACAGGTCTCACCTGTGGTTGTCCTTTTTGTGTATTTTGGTCTGTATTTGTCACAACAACTCCTCTTGTAACTACAACAATGTGAGGTTCTCTTGGTTCAATGGAAATCATATGAATGTTTTGATTAGGATTTGGATTTTGATTCTACACTAGGTTGGGATTTACGACAGTTCTAGCTTGCCATTTCACAATTAGTTGCAGACACTGTTTGACATTGTGATCAAATTATTTACAATCTATACAAGTTTTCATAGGAATTTGACAATCTTGGTCAAAATTTCCTGGCAGCCCACATTTATAACATATGATTTGGCCTCTTCCTTGACCAAATCCTCCTCCTTGTTGTTGTCCTTGATCTCTAAAGTTTCCACCTCCCCTTTGCAGAGGGTATTGTTGTTGTTGAGGATACCGATTTTGTTGGTATTTCAGTTGAGGGAATTATGGATTTTGATATTGCACAGGATCATATTGAGAATGTGCTCGTTCAAATTGCATCTACTCGTCATTTTTCATTAAGTAGGTATCCATCGTCTTTTCTTATAGTAGCTAAAATGATTTGTAGTATTTTTCATCATGACCCACTGATCTACATTATTTACAATATAGACTAGTGGGTGTGCTTACAATCTTATGTAAGTATAGACATTCTTCAGACTTATGGCCCCTATTATGGCATATTCTACACCAAGTAATTCCTTGAGTTTTTAACGGGTTCGACGCACCTGCTGCGACATAGTTCATGAGCACCGAGAAATTGTCATTATGGATTTTATCTGTTCTTCATCTTGTACACTATAGTTCTTATTGAAATTACTTTCCTCTCTTAATATATTGGAGCTGCACCGTAAGGTTGGCCAACTGTGAATGAATTTGCATCATTCCTGAGCCAATATCTCCAATTGACAAGGATTATAATTTCATTTCTATTTCCAGATCCTTTATCTGCGACACAGTATTCTGTTGCATCAATGGGGTTCAAATATGTGGTAACAAGGTGACAATAAACCATTCCTTGTGTTGTACATCCTACATTTGGAATCTCACTTTGGCCATCAATGTCATAAATCTATGATCAAAATCCCAAACATATTCTGTTGGTAACTGCTTAATTTCTTTGATTTTGGTGATGCATTATGATTCAGATTTTGGCTTTATGAACTCATCTATAAAACCCACTGGAATATCATTAAATGTTTTAGGGACACCTCCTACTGGTATGATGGAAAATTTCATATACCAGTCTAGCGCACGAACTCACAGAGTCGTGATCATCTATTATTTATTAATATTTGTGTCCTGGATCTGTCGCACAATCTAGATAGCTTCTCAAAGGAACCAATGTTTTTCTAGGTCTTCCAACCCATTTCCATTGAATATTGGTAACTTAATATTAGCTCCATCCATTATATTTGCTGCTAGTAACGTTCTCGTTCTAGAGCTTCAGTCGACTCTTCTAACTCTTTGTCTCCTTCATATATCAACTAATATTCCTCTTCTTCATAACAAGACCCTTTGTCCATGTATGAGACGAGTTGGTAGCCTTCTTCTTCTCTATTTGTACTGCAACTCCCTCTTCCTAATAGAGATTTTCTTCAATTGTTGGACCTCAATATTCTTTAGCTTCTTAAAAATCTTGACTCTAGTTTAGTTCCACTATCTCGTGGGAACATCTAACTTTAGGGTTTTGCTGAGACATAGACACTCTGTTTCTATACAGTCTTGTTACATTCGCAGAATTCCTTTTTCACATAGATGGGTTTTTATCCACGTATTTAAAGATTATAGATGTTTGTTGCGTGGGCCTTGAAAAATGTTTCTCTCTACCTTATTGTATGAGGTTATTGTGTCAACAACAAACTCAGTAATATATCCCTCTAGGATAATATCCATCCAAAAATATACAACCCTCGACACAGGGTTGCTTACTTCTTCTAGTTGCTCAATAAAATGGGGAGTCCACTCCCTTGGTTGTCTTCCTTGAAAACTTGTTTGTTGGGTCACTAACTTAGATAACCATTCATGAAACACAATGGGAAACTCAGGAAACAAAATCTCATAGATGTTTTTGTATATGTATTAGCCCAACCATTCTGTTGGGTTCCATCAAGATCCTTCACTTCCTTTTCGAGCGAACTCTAACTCTTTGGATTCCACCCATTCTCGGATCTCTGATTTGGTTGTTTTTCACAACATATCCCTCACCAAAACGATTCAGGTTCCCAACAACATAACCATTTGTTGGGTTTTGTGTCTCTATGTACCTCTTTCCAGGGATATTGACCGAGGTTTAGTCCCTTATGCTTAGCACACAAACCATGAGATATCGGCATGACAGAGGAGAGATCAGCCGACAACACCTATGATGTAGATGCCGCCTTTTTTTATTTTTGTAATTGGGAGAAATAAAATTTACACATATATCTAATCTACTTCAGCATTCAAACATATACATAGAATATAATGTGGAAACCCATTCGGTAAAAAACCACAAGGTGCTCTTCATTTGGCATGAGGAAATAGATGCACCTTTTGTCTTTGTACTAAGCTGCAGACTTTTCTGACAATGTTCTTCTCTCAGTTTATAGACTCTTGCTCCCTCTCATGCTCCTTGATATTCTCTCTATTCTCTTACTAATCTACTTCTACTAATGATCTGCACACATCCTGGATCGACTCAACCTTTCTTACTCTTCTGCACACTTAGCTACAGATCCTTTACTTTGATGCACTCAACAATTACAGTTCCACCATGATTTTCAGCCAACGAAAGTCTACAATACCTAACTATAGAGAGAATGTATAACATAGACTAACCATCGGGAGCATGTATAACACAAATTGACCATAGGGAGAATGTCTAACCCACATACAACTTGAGTTCCTTCTTTTATAACCCCTTTACATACTCTATACTAATTCCCTACACACTTGATACAAACTCAATACAGACTCTATTTAGACTCGTTAAAGACTCTTTACTCTCACTATCTCAACAAACTTACTATATCCAACCACTAGGATGTCTTTCCTATTCTAGCAACACCTAATGGAAGGAACTAATGACCTGACTTACAAAGATTCCTTCACGCATGTAATTTTCATCAGCTCCATCGAAGCTTGTACCCACGATCATTAAGGCCTGTCACTTTATCAATATTATGCCTTACTGTCATTTTCCAGCTGTTATGCTACTTGCATGCCTTCTGTTGCTGATATGATTTCATACTGTCTTATGTCGCACTCCATCCTTCTATCATGACTTACTTATCTAGTGCAACTTCTTCTTCTAGTTCCTTATCCTCTTCTTCTTCCTCTCTTTCACTTCCTTTATTGCAGCATCCTTCCTCTTCTTTCCTTTTTGTTGCTTCCTCAGTTGTAGCTCCTTCCACTTCTCCTTTAGCTCTTCTCCATACTTAGGCATAATTCTGCATGAATTCTGCCATACTGTCCCTAGTATTAACAGGCCCTCAACACTCACCTGTGGCTTGTCCCAAGCCACTTGAAGCTATTTCCCCATGTTGTTACTTGCATGGATTTTGTTCTAAAAATATTCTACGATTTTCACCACTTTCTTTTCCTCTATGTGCACTTCTTTCTCTATCTTCTGCTTTTATTTCACCAGGTCGAAACTGACTTGTTTTGGCATAAATTTATCCACTGATGCCACTGCATCATGCACCTTCTGATGTACATGTTGGGTGATGCATGTAACTCTCTCTACTTCGGCTTGCAAATATTCTACTTTTTCCTCATGTTGTTATTGTTGTGTGCACAACACAGTCATTGGTTGCTGCAACTTTCTCATCTCCATCGCCTTAGCCATTTTCTGTGCTAAGGGTATCTACTTCATATCATTTCTTATATGCGTGATGTTTGCTTCAAATGCAGTCAAATCATTTTCAAGATTTTGTGACTGCTAGTAATCCATTAGTGCTTCCCAAGTCTGAGAGACTTGGTCAACAACCTTATCACATGTTTCTTTTGCTTCTTCTATTCTCTTCACAGCCTGAGTTGCTGCGGCTCTTCTTCTCTCCAACACTTCTAAGGGTGTGATGGGTCTCCTTTGTTCTCCTATCTTTGTAACTTTTCACCTAAGGTAACACTCTATCTTTCCAAGCCGAAGGACCTTATCTTCTCATGGAATTTCTTGTAATAATTCAACATCTTCAAGATTCGAACAAGCAATATTTATGATATTTTCAAGTTTATTCTTACTTTTGTCTCCTTCTCTTACTTTTTTCTTGGTCCTCTACATATTTGCATTGATTTTGGTGATAGACTTCATTGATTGATTCACCTGCTTACCAAGGGTACTTCCTCTTAATCTAATCTCTGCAACTACCCCTTTTTGTAAGGCATACACATCCATCAATCTCATCTTCAAAAAATCTAATAATATATGGCCAGTACTTATGTCGACCTCAATGGAGTGTGGAGCCTCTAGGTCCAGGACTTCTCTTTGGATATGTAATCTAATTGGGTGGTATCCTCTTGGTATCTAGGGTTTTGGCACTTCAAACAGGCCATGTGCATCCTACGAATGTGGTACCTAGGGTTCATGATCTATTGCAATTTCAATTTCTTCAATTGTTCTACCCATTTCATTCAGTCGATATGTATTAGTACTAGTAAATTCATTCTCATGTCTGTCAAGGTTGTGGAGACTTGCTTGGGAAGCTTCTTATAGTTCTTCTACTAATTTGGATATCTACTCATCATCAATATAGAAGGTATTGGCTTCTCTGTTAGCCTTCTATTTCATTCATTTAGGTTCCCTTTGTTCTTCAACATCTTTCCCATCTTGTTGTTTTTCTAGTGGTGGTTCCCGATGAGGAAAATTTAGACTGAATTTTTTCTGGCTCTATCCCTACTGTGTTATGTCTGGGGTTTTTATCTTGATTGAATTCATTGTCCTTCCTCCGAGTTGCTGGCACTTCCTTTTGGCATTGTTCTGGCCAATCACTGATAAATGTTTCTAAATCCTCTTTCATTAGTACATATTGCATCACCAACCACTCTTGTTTGGGGTCTCTCTGTGGTTGGATGGAAACATATTGTGGACTGATTTGAAATTTCACAATTCGTCGAAACATGGGAATAGTGGTCGCACTTATTCTTACTTGGTGCTTGACTAGGTGTTTTAAGGCTTCAGTATGGACGAAAATTCACTGTTACTATTCATTTTTCATATTTTGTCTAGAGAGAACCAAAGGTTCTGGTACCTTGCACCTCTGCAACTAACTGATAAGTCTACCGGGTAAGACCAAACATTAAACGAGATTTAAATCAATAACCAATAATAATGGAAATTAGTACCTTCGTCCTCCATAGAGGCTACATCTTGCAACAATTCATTAAGAAAAAATTGTGACCAGTTGATTTGAACACCTTATGCATAGAGTGCAGCCAACATTATTACAGCTGAAGTACATCGATGTGGTCGTGATGTGCACAACATTTTGTATGATAATATTGTTGTTGTTGTGAAAATATTAGGATCAATAATAGATGATATTGAGAACACTCTGCCAAACTTGACCAGGTCATACTTATCCTTGAACTTCACAATGTGGGATGGTTCATTTTCCTTCGCTAAGAGTGATATTGGGTATGCTCCTGCCCTTGGAAATCCTGTAATTGCTGACATAAGGTTGAAATCAACTGAATATGGTTTTTCGAACCAAAGGAATCCTCCATGAAATATTATGAGCAAATTCTTAATATAACTGTTTACTTCTGTGCTTCGACCAAAGTATGACATAAATAATAATGGCAATAACCTAGACTGTTCCAGTCCTTTCTCCCATTTCATTGCAACAAACCGATTCAATGAATCAGGCATATCTCTTACCACTTTCATGTAGTTCTTTCTATCAAGGTATCTTATTTTTCTTGTGTTTGAATCTTCAAAGTCTAGCTTTTGTAACTGGGGCATGGTATCATGTATTATTATCATACGTTTTGGTATTTTGGGTGCTACCAGTGTAGCATAACCCTTGCTAGGGATGCTAAATTGTGACACATTCTTCCTCCTTGGTGGAATATATGGAAGTAACAAGTTCCTGGTTTCAAAGTCCTGTTGCTATTCATGGATTGGTGGTGTGGCTGGATCTTTCTCCTTCCTGTGCTTCTTCATTGCCTGCTTACCCTTTGAAGCTGGTGACGATCTTGGTTCCTGTACTCTACATTTTCCTAAAGGTCATGGTGAGACTTGGGAAGAAATTGGGCTAGGTTGGTTCCTTGGGGGAAGAGGTTATCGCACTATACATATAGCTTTGCAAAGGAACTAGTGTTGTTCTTGGTCTTCCAACCCATTTCCATCGAATATTGGTAACTTAATATCAAGTCCAACCATTGTATTTGCTGCTAGTACAGTTGAAACCAAATTTTGGCTATTCGATCTTCCTTGTCCACTATTTGCAACGTTAGTATTACTCATATTTACAGAATTACTTGGACATACATCTCTCGATCTTACCTCAGGAAAAGTATGTAGTGTTGTAGGCAAGTTGTAAGAACGCTCTCCTTCTGTAGCTTCAATTGACTCTTCTGACTCTTTGTATCCTTCATATATCGGCTGATATTCCTATTCTTTGTCACAAGACCCTTTGTCCAAGTATGATGCAAGCTCATAGCCTCCTTCTTATCTATTTGTGTTGCAACTCCCTCTTCTTAATAGATTTTTCTTCGTTTGTTGGACCTGAATCTTCTTCCGCTTCTTAAGAGTCCTGACTCTAGTTCAATTCCACTATCTCACGGGAACATATCAATTTAGGGTTCTACTGATACATATCCACTCTGTTTCTATACAGTCTTGTTACATTCACATAATTCCTTTTTCACATACACGCATTTTTATCCACGTCTTTAAAGATGGCATATATCTACTGCATGGGCCTTGAAATTTTTTTCACTCTACTTCACTGTATGAGGTTATTGTATCAACAACAAACTCAGTAATATATCCCTCTAGGACAATATCTATCCAAAAATATACATCCCTAGACATAGGGTTGCTTCTTCCAGTTATTCAATTAACTGGGGAGTCCACTCCCTTAGTTCTCTGCCTTGCAAATTTCTTTGTTGGGTCACTAACTTAGATAACCATTCATGCAACACAATGGGAAACTCAGGAAAAAAATATCATGGATTTTTGTGTATATGTATCGACCCAACCACTATGTTGGGTTCCACCGAGATCCTTCACTTTATTTTTGAGTGAACTCTAACTCTTTGGATTCCACCCAATCTTGGATCTCTGGTTTCATTGGTTGCCACAACATATCCCTCACCACAACAATTCAGGATCCTGAAAATGAAACCATTTGTTGGGTTTTGTGTCTATTTGTCCCTCTTTTTAGGGATCCTAACCTAGGTTCAATCCCTTCTACTTAGCACACAAAGCTTGGGATATTGGTCTGACAGAGGAGAGCTCAGCCAACAGCACCTGCGACGTAGATACTGTCTCACCTGAAATATCTCTCTTGATGGGTAACTTCTAGAACCACATTTCCACAGTTGGGTGGGAAGGTGTTTAGTATCTTGGCTCTATGCCAAATCTCTCAACTAAGCCTGGGTGGATCATATGTGTTCACTGTGCTTCACTAGCTAGGATGTGCCCCATCCATTCTTATGCAACTCATTAAGTAAACAAAATACATGCAACATAATCATATCCAATAATACAATGCGACCATCATACATCTATTCTTTTGTAAGAAAAACTACAACCATTCATTCAAATATACAACATTTACACATATATCTAAGCTACTTTAGTATTCACACATATACACAAAATATAATGTGGAAACCCATCTGGGAAAAATCCACAAGATGCTCTTCATCTGGTATGAGGAAATAAATGCACCTTTAATTTGCGTTATAACGTCCTCGACCCTCCGACTAGCGAAGAGGATGCTACCATGGCCTTAACCATCTGGGCAACCAACCCCATGAACATGTGCATTCATAAAATTGCTGAAATGCTTAAATAAAATTCTTTGAACTAGAACATGCATAAATGATCATTTGTCATACAGTGGAAGCAAACATACATTCATACAAGCATTCTACATGTTCATCACATTCATTAAAAGAAAATATGATTGCATAAGTAAAATAAACAATATTACTTATCTTATGACGAACTCATTCCGCAACCAGCTACGTCGCTGCAATGTTCCACCCAACCATAGGCCAGCATGCTCCTTAATCTCTCAGCAACACTGCCACCCCTAAGCTGGGAATGATTGTCCAAGGAATAAGGAACAAGCAGGCTTACACATAGCTAAGGATACACAAAACACAGCCAAGCCAACATAGTTGGGTTTATCACGCCATCAATAAGACAGCCAAGCTAACATGGTCAGGTTTATTAGGCCATCAAGGAGCTGGGAAAGGCTAAATGCTAAGCCGGTGAGCCCATTACAGAGCTAGGAACACCTACCAGAACTATCCTGACTTCTAAGACACCCACACACACCCAACATAAGGAATTAGTCCCTTCTATGCTACACAGTCCCTCAGGCCCTGCCTTCCCTTCCAGTGCTATTCAGGGGTTGTGAAGAAGAAAGCCAGCCCTCTAGCTCTATCTGTGTGGTTTCCAAACACACTAGCTTTATCAAGCAACCCAAGCCGCCATCCCTGCTCCCAACACAGTCCGAAGACCAATGATTGTGCGCATGCAATTAATCAGTAATTACAGCTTAAACAGGGAAAATGATTCCTGAGTCGTTCTTGGCCCTATCATGGTCAAAATGACTCCCAAGCGAATTACTACAGTCCCCAAAATGTATCAGTAAACACAACTCACAACATGGGGAAAACAACAGTCCATCCTGGACAACGAAGTCACCAGGAAAACTTATATAGAACACATTGGGGAAGAAAATGCAGTCTCCCAACCTGTGCATAAGGAAAACTTGCACCAGACCCCAAAATACAGAGGGAAAAACATATGCATGAGCCACAAATTGGTATGGAAAACTTACACATAGCCCCTGAGCATAAAATTGGCTCTCCGTAGGAAAAATCATGGGTGATAGTGACCAAATGGCTCCTATATTGCTGCGTGAGTAACAATAACGTAGAACCCAATGTGTGGGAGAAGATTCACACCCAATCCCAAATATGCATTGAAACACACTCAATTCCTCTGTGTGGAAAATGTGAATGACAGTGGAGATGGCTCCCCTCTCCTGGATGCATGAGACAAAAATAAGGAAGAAGCCTGTGTGTGGAAACAATCAGACTACCGCCCCTGCATGAGGATGAACAGACAATGCTACGTGAGGATGAACAAACAATGTTGCGTGAGGATGAACAAACAATGGAGAGAATGCATAGTCAAAAGTGCATGAGTGTTTCAGCACCATCGTGGAGAGAGTGGAATGTCCGTTGGAGTGATGGCGGTGGTTTTTGCTTGCCATCATGAGGTCAACCTGTTGGTGGAGTGTGCATGTGGGCAAGGACTGTCAGTCCTACCACACTCCACTCCCAGCCATAACTGCCCCAACTAACAGCAACAATTTTTAATGGTAGTGGTTGGATAAAACAAGGAAAGATGGGAAAATCATAACAGGGTGGTGATACATGGATTCCCCCCCCCATAGCCCAAGGTTCGACATCCACCCCCCTTATCCTTAGGAAAATCATGCCCCTTGTCAATTTAGTTGCCACAAACATAGCTGGTTGGGTTCATTTTAATTAAGGATGCATATTTACATGATGACAAAACTCGATATGTATGCCGCATGCCCCGATACACCATCGGTGACAATTTCAACTTGAAACATAGCATAACCAATAAATGGTGGGGCCTTGGCCTTTAGCTTCGCACCATGATCATTTACAATATATACATCATATGCATCTAATGCAACGGGGTCAAAAATAGGGTGGTACATGCACACTAAGATAAAGACTATGCTAAGAATATTCTTCTTTAATTTTACATAATCATCCTCCCTCTCATGCTCCCTAATCTTCTCTATTTTCTCTTACTACTCTACTTCTACTAATGATTCGCACACAGCCTAGATCAACTCAACCTTTCCTACTCTTCTACACAATCAGCTGCAGATCCTTTACTTTGATGCACTCAACAATTACAGAGCCACTACACTTTTCATCCAATGAGAGTCTACAACAACTGCCTGTAGAGAGAATTTCTAACACAAAGTATGTATTGGGAGCATGTCTAACACAAACTAATTGTCGGGAGAATGTCTAACACACATACAGCTTGGGTTCCTTATTTTATACCCCTTTACAGATTCAATATTGATTCCCTACATACTTGATACATACTCAATACTGACTCAATACAGAATCTATTCTGACTCATTATAGACTCGTCATTGTCGCTATCTTAGCCGACTTACTATATCCAGCCACTAGGTTGTCTTTCCTATTCTAGCAACACCTAACAGGAGGCACTAACAACCTGAATTACAAATATTCTTTCATGCATGAGGTTTCCACTGGCTCTAGCTGTGCTTGTACCCACAATCATTAAGGCTTGTCACTTTCTCAGCATTATTCCTTACTGTTATTTTCCATATGTTATGCTACTTGCATGCCTTCTTCTGTTGATATTTTGTCATACCATCTTGTGTCCCACTCCATCCTTCTATCACGGCTTACTTATCTAACACAACTTCTTATTCCAACGCATTCTACTCTTCTTCTTCCTCTCTTTCACTTCCTCTGTCATAGCATCCTTCCTCTTCTTTCCTTTGTGATGCTTCCTCAGCCATAGCTCCTTCCTCTTCTCCATACTTAGGCACAATTCTACATGAATTCTGCCATACTTTATGTAGGCCCAATAGTGCCAATGCTAATCATGCACTACAGGATTTTAAGTTTCATGTTACACCTAATTCTGACATTTAAGAGATAGGTTTCATATTACACCTACTTCTAACATTTAGAAGACAGGTTTATTTGATTACATGTTTTCACACTCTACACCAATTTTGTGTCACATCCCCTCCCCTCATCCTACCGATGGAGAGGATGCGACCAAAGCTGTTGTTGTTCATTGGACCGGCCAATATATCCCCATGAACATAACAATTTAAAAATGCATTTCAAATATAATATACAGATGCATAACAAATGCAAATACAATAGAAGCAACACATTGAAAGAATTCTATGCATTGAACATAAAATGCATATGCATACACATATGCATTAATATACAACGGAAAGAAAGCATTCATCATGTTCATGATAATTTATAAGACAAATACATTTCAGAGGTTAAACACAAGAAAATACGTATCTTGAGAAGAAACTTCCCTGCAACTAGCTATGTTACTACAATGTTCCACCCAACCATAGGCTAGTGTACTCCTTAATCTCTCAACACCACTGCTGCCCCCAAGCTAGGAATCATTTCCACAAGGAACTAGGGAACACAGAAGCACACACAACAATACCATACACCCACAATCAAGCCAATAGCCACATCCAAACATATTCATCCCAATAACAAATGGGTTCCTTGGACGTACTCAGCCAAGCCAACCCAAGGATGCACTTCACAGCAAAATAAAAGTTTTGGGTATGGGAAAAAACGTCCTGGGAACCAAAATAAAAAATGGAAAAAGGGGAAAAATGGCCCAAGTGATAAAAACATTCCAGGAAACATTTAATAGCTTCACAAAGGCAAAAATGTCCTCTATTAACACCCAAGTCGTGGATCTACCTTCCCAGCCACTGAGCATAACCAAAAGGGATGGGTTTGCTACCAAAACGAACTGGTAAAATGGGGAAAAACACCTTGTGAGAGAAATACGATTTCACAAAACATTTTTGGGCATTGTAGGGATAAAATGACCCCCATACACACCCAAATCGCGGGTCTCCTTTTCCCTTTCACTGTACAATACAAAAAATGAAATCCTCGGTATGGGAAAATGAGGGAATGACAGAAAAACGTGGAGGTAAATGGACAACAAGTTCTAGTTTCGTGAGGAAGACAAAATACTTCTAAAAAAACCCCAAATCATGAATCCTTGCTACACATTCACTTAACAAGACCAAACAAATTTCCAGCCATGGAAAAATGGAGAAAACAACCCAGACGTGAAGGAAAATGCACAGGAGCTCCAAAACGTGTCAGAGAGAAAAATAGATGGATGAACAATGGGATGACCATGCATTTCAAGAATTTACTTTCCCAAGAATTCAAAAACATGTTTTCCCAAAAATGGGTCACTTCCCAATTCAAATTTCACTCCCATACTCTTCCCATCCCCATGCATTAACTAACTCAACCATTTTTGGATGACTGGGCACAAAAGACAAAATGGGTAGTGAACAGTTTTATAGGTTTTCCCTTTGACATTTGGATTTCCCCCATTGGATAAAGGTTTTCAATATTTCCCCTCCGTATCGCTTGTGAAATCATCCCCATCTCTTTAATGTTTGCATTTCCATATCTAGCTATTGTTTATATTAATTTGTACATTTACATGATATATCAAAATATATCTACTATGCTTGACTTAGGACTATCACCATAGGTATCAGCCTTGATCACCTATCCACAAAAAAATCATCAATGGAAAGGCATTGGCCTTGAGATCCATGCCATGATCTCAATACAATATTTAAGTTATGTACAATTAAATACCAAGGGGTCAAAACTTGGGTATTACAATCCCCCCCTACAACAACACTGTCCTTAGTGCTTAACAAAGTTAAACAAAATGCTACAATGGCACCACCCTCAGTGTTCCACAAAATTAAACAAAAATGGATGTGCCAATTGTATGACACCCTCCATCCCCTATGTAGACTCATTAGGGTCATGGCGATCCTTCTGCATTTTCACTTGTCCAATGGTATGATCTAGAACTCCTCTTTGGTCCCGCTACATGATTGTCTTGCACACGGAATCCTCTAAGTCCTTGATTGCATGCATCAGTACACACCACTAAATCTTTTTCTGGTCTTGGAGAATCCTTCTCCATAGCTTGGAACATCTCCAATGTCTTTGGCATCCAGCAATACCTATGCTCAAGTCCCAAGGAATGAGTCATTTTCCAGGTCAGATTCACAAGGTTTTTCAAAAATCATGGATGAATCATGTGCACATGTATATTGACATAAAATCAACGAGAAGTTGCTAAGTAAATCAAATACTTATTTGCATAAGTATCTTCTTTTGGTTCCATAGGTATCCAACTTTGCTTTATATAACCATGGCACCCACAAAACCCGCCCCATCCCATGCAAGGGTGTGCATTAAAAATGTAGTCAAGTTTTTGCAAGCCTTGGATCACCTAGAAATATCTTTCAACCAAGATCTGACAGCTCTGCTTCAGAGCCTAACACTCCCTCTAGGTGCCCACCAATCTCAGTGCTTCCTTTCTGTAACATCATTGACCCTCCGACCGGCGAAGAGGACGCTGCCATGGCCTTAACCATCTGGGAAACCAGCCCCATGAACATGTGCATTCATAAAATTTGAAATGCTGAAAACAAAATGCATTGAATAGAACATATACATATACAATTATTTATCATACACAACGGAAGCATCATACATTCATACAAGCATTCAACATGTTCATTGTTATTCATTAAACATCAAATATGATTGCAGAAGTAAATTAGACAAGAATACTTATCTTGTAAAGAACTTGTCCCACAACCAGCTTCATCACTGCAATGTTCCACCCAACCATAGGCCAGTGTGATCTTAATCTCTCAGCAACATCACCACCCCTAAGCTGGGCATGATTCCCCAAGGAATAAGGAACAAGCAGGCTTACACATAGCCAAGGATACACAAAACACATCCAAGCCAACACAGTTTGGTTTATCAGGCCATCAAGGAGCTTGAAAAGGATAAATGCTAAGCTGGTGAGCCCATTACAGAGCTAGGAACACCTACACTAGAACTCGCCTGACTTCTAAGACACCCACAGACACCCAACACAAGGAATCAGGCCCTTCTTTGCTGCACAGTCCCTCACACCCTAACTTCCCTTCCAGTGCTATTCAGGGGTTGTGGAGAATAAATCTATCCCTCTAGCCCTATCTGTTGGGCTTCCAGACACACCAGGTTTGCCAAGCAACTCAAGCCCCAATCCCTTCTCCCAACACAGTCTGAATACCAACCATTGCATGCATGCAATTAATCAGCAGTTGCAGCTTAAACAGGGAAACGACTCCTAATTCATTCTTGGCCCTATCATGGCAAAAATGAATCCCAAGCGAATTAACACAATCCCAAAATGTATCAGTAAACACAGCTCATGACATGGGGAAAAAAATAGTCCGTCTTGGACCACGAAGTCACCGGGAAAAACTTACACATACCACACTGGGGAAGAAAATACAGTCTCCCAACCTGTGCATGAGGGAAACTTTCACCAGACCCCAAAATACAGAGGGAAAAACATATGCACGAGCCACAAATCAGTAGGGAAAACTTACACACAGTCCCTTAGCATAAAGAATGGATCTCCACAGGAAAAATCATCGGTGATAGTGACCGAACGGCTCCCAGCTTACTGCATGAGTAACACCAACATAGAACCTAGTGTGTGGGAGAATATTCACACCAAATCCCAAATATGGATTGAAACACACTCGATTCCTCTATGTGGAAAAATGTGAATGACAGTGGAGACGGCTCCTCTCTCCTGGCTGCATGAGACAAAAACAGGAAAGAAGCCTGTGCATGGGAACAATCAAACTACCATCACTGATGGGGATGAAAAGACAAGGGAAAGAGTGGTGTATTAGAGAGGATGGAATGAGGGGCATAGTCATTCTTTTTCCCATCGTGAAGTTCAATCCGCTGGTGGAGTGTGCGTGTGGGCAAGGACTGACAGTTCCGCCACACTCCACTCCCAGCCATAACTGCCTCAGCTAATAGTAGCAGCTTTCATTGGTGGTAGTTGGGTAAGACAAGGGAAGGTGACACATGGCTTTTCCCCCCATTTCCCAAGGTTTGACATCCCCCCCTTATCCTTGTGAGAATCATGCCCCTTGTCAATTTAGTTGCTGTGAACATAGCTGGTCGGGGTTCATTTTAATTAAAGATGCATATTTACATGATGACAAAACTTAATATATGCCGTATACCATGATAGACCATCGGCAACGATTCGATTTGCTGAAACATAACACAATTAAATCGATGGTGGGGCTTTTGCCTTTATCTCCACACCATCATTCATTACAATATATACATCATGTACGTTTAATGCAACGGGGTCAAAACCGGGGTGTTACACTTTCCAGACACCACAACAAATTAATTCACATGTTAGATTCATTCCTATAAGGTGCAATCTATAACAATATTTTCAAAACCATGGCTGCATCATATGCTCATGTATATTTACAGAAAATCAAGAACAACAAAATTTTGATAAGAAAACCAAATACTTATTTGTATAGCATCTCTCAACAGAGATCTGGTAGCCCTGCTCCAGAGCCCAACACCTCTCTGGGTGCTTAATGGTAGCTCTTCTTAAGGCTCATCACTTCATCCCGGTGCTTACCAATGCTCAGGAATTATCTATGTAGCATCTCTCAACTAAGATCAGGTAGCTCCACTCCAAATCCTAACACCTCTTTGGGTACTTAATGGCAGCGTCGGCTTAAGAGCCCAACACCTCGTCCAGTACTCGCTAGGCTCAGGAAGTTCCTTTCCATACAACAAAATGAATCAACTCACTTGTCAGATTCATTTCTATAAGATGCAACCTTTAACAAGATTTTCCAAAATCTTGGCCGCATCATGTGCATACGTGTAATTAAAGAAAATAAACAAGGATTTTCCAAGTAATCAAATAGTTATCTGCGTAGAATCTCTCAACCGTGATCTGGTCAGCCCCACTTTAGATCCTAACACCTCCTTGGGTGCTTAATGATAGCTCTGGATTAAGGGCCTAGCACCTTCCTTTCGAGACACCATAATACCTAGGGGTTATTCTCTTCATGGAGCCCCCACTCTCAAGATAGTCCCCTTACGATGTGAATGGGTGTGGAAGAAAGTCTAACCGGATGTCTTACACCCTGGGAATCCCCACTGATGCATACCGGTCCCCACTGGGTGTGGAAATTTTTTCTTCTTTCTTTCATCGGTGAAAACTCAACTTTCCACTTGACAAGTATCAACTGAAACTACACAAGTTTTCCGATGTGTGTCGATGAAATTCAACTCACGTATCAACAAAACTCATTAATTTTTTCCGATTTTTTGAAACACTTAGAAAAAATTGTGAATTTGTTTTTCTTTATCTTCCTTCTTTGTCGGCTTAACTCCACATTTCATGCCGAATCCTTCGGTGCAACCCATCCAGTTCAGCCGACATGTATCGGCAGAACTTAGCAAACTGAGCCAACACAGAAGCTTAAAAACACTTAGAATTTTTTTCTTAGAAAAATTTCTTCTTTCTCTTTCTCTGCTGACCACAGAGGGTCATTCTTCCTCTGTCAGCTGTTCATCTTGGCCCATTGAGGCCCAATGTTGCAACCAGTGCTTTGATACCACACTGTCATGTCGCCTCCCCTTATCCTTCCGATGGATAGGATGAGACCAACACTGTTGTTGTTCATCAGACTGGGAAATCTAGCCCCATGAACAAAACAATTTAAAAATGCATTGCAAATAAAATATATACAAATGCATAACAAATGCAAATACAGTGGAAGCAACACATTGCAAGAATTCTATGCATTGAACATAAAATACATACACATATGCATTAATATACAATGGAAACAAAGCATTTGTTCAAGCATTCACCATGTTCATAATAATTTATAAGACAAATACATTGCAGAGGTTAAACACAAGAAAATACTTATCTTGGGAAGAAGCTTCCCCGTAACTAGATATGTCGGTGCAAAATTCCACCCAACCATAGGCCAGTGTGCTCCTCAATATCTCAACACCAATGCCACCCCGAGCTGGCCATGATTTCCACAAGGAACTAGGGAACACAGACTCACACACAGCAAGACCATACACCCACATTCAAGCTGATAGCCACATCTAAACACAATCATCCCACTAACATATGGGTTCCTTGGTCTTACTCAGCCAAGCCAACATAAGGATGCACTTCACAAGAAAATACAAGTTCTGGGTATGGGAAAAAACATCCTAGGAACCAAAATAGAAAATGGCAAATGGGGAAAAATGACCCAATTGATCATAACGTTTTAGGAAACTTTTAATGGCTTCACAAAGGCAAAAACGTCCTCTATTCACACCCAAATTGTGGATCTACCTTCCCAGCCACTAAGCATAACCAGAAGGGATAGACGGACTAGTAAAATGGCGAAAAACACCCTGTGAGAGAAATACACTTTCACAAAATGTGTCAATGCATTGTAGGGCTAAAACGATCCCCATACACACCCAAATCGTGGGTCTCCTTTACCCATTCACTACACAATACCAAAAATGAAATCTTGGGTACGGGAAAATGAGGAAATGACATAAAAATGTGGAGGTAAATGCACAACAAGATCTAGTTGCATGAGGAATACAAAATGCTTCTAAAAAACCCCCAAATTGTGAATCCTTGCTACACATTCACTTAGCAAGACCAAAACAAATTTCCAACCATGGAAAAATGGAGAAAACAACCCAAACATGAAGGAAAATGCACAGGAGCTCTAAAACATGTGAGAGAGAAAAATAGATGGATAAAAAATGGGATGGGCATGCATTTACAATAATTTACTTTCCCAAGAAGTCAACAACACATTTTCCCAAAAATGGGTGGCTTCCCAATTCGAATTTCACTCCCATACTCTTCCCATCCCCATGCATTAACTAACTCAACCACTTTTGGAGTGCTTTTGGATGACTGGGCACAAAAGACAAAATGGGTAGTTGACAGTTTTATTGGTTTTCCCTTTGACATTTGGCTTTCCCCCATTGGCTCAAGGGTTTGAATATTTTCCCTCCCTATCCCTTGTGAAATCATGCCCCCATCTCTTTAACGTTTGCAACCCCATATGTAGCTGTGGTTTTATATTAATTTCTACATTCAAAATATATCTACTGTGCTTGACTTAGCACTATCACCATAGGTATCATCCTTGATCACCTATCCACAAAACATTCATCAATGGCAGGGCCTTGGACTTGATCTCCATGCCATGATCTCAATACAATATTTACGTTATGTACAATTAAATACCAAGGGGTCAAAACTGGGGTATTACATTTTGTTTATGTGATTACTTTGTTTAACAATATAATTATGCTGCCTACATTTAAAGGAATCCACATTAGGCCTAAAAATTAAGACATCCTTCAACTTCCAGGTTGTTCTAAGTAGAAAGACACACAACATCTCTGCTTTCCTATTTTACCGGGATTCCAAACTTGTGCATTTTATGATTGCCAACTGACTAAGAACCTAAAATTCTGAAAGTACTGAAGGCGACGAACTAGTTTGAAGAGGAAGTGTAAAACTAACTCTCATGTTAGGGATGATTGATTTCATTTAAATCTTTTTAACTGATTTAATATGGCAATGAATATTTTCAGTAAAGATAGATAATGCCTATTTTTTTGGGTTTTTTAAGATTAGTGACTCCATGTCATTTAGATTTTATTATCTGTTTCTCATTTACTGGACTTGCACACTAGCTATCTAAATAGGGAGTGAATTAATAAGTGGAAAATCTCAACATTTTTAGAGTGAATTAATTAGTTTCATGAGGATTGATTGGCTAACCAACTTTCTCTTTCATAAAAGTTAACACTTGTGCATGAGATTCCAGATTTGGAGGAGGAGATGTGAGTTGAATTTATCAAATACCTTGTTGAGACACTTATTGTTGAAGATTCCATTGAATATTAAACATTACATATCATCATGGAAGAAACCTCTTATGGTGAGGATGTATATTTACATGAGGACCTTCATGTATTCATCATCATGGAACCTAAGCAATCAAGGGTTTGGTAAGTTATGGTGAATGTCCTTATAAATTAATGGAATTGATAATGAAATATTTGAAGAGATGAAAGGGATATAGCTTGTAGATAATCTTTGTAGAGTTGTAAAATGAGAGAAAAGAGCTGAAGGTTGAATTGAAGCCAAACAACATAGACAATGAAAATGCTTCTTCAAACCTCAATGCTGGTGGGTGGCTAGAGGTTGGTGCAGTCTATCGGCGATCCCTGGGGAATTAATCACATAATGAATATGATAGTAGTCCACGTGCCATGCAAAGCAGCGATGAAAAAACCTTCAATGTCCCACCAAGTGAAAATGGGTTCTCTGTTCCAAGGAACGAAAAGTCTTGGAAGTCGTATCATGCAAAGGAGACCCGAAAGATCTTCGATTATGAATTTTCATATTCTTTTGGAATACCTCCTTTCTTAATGCATAGTGATAGAAAATTGCTTTCCAAGAGTGAGAAGAGGTGTCTTTCTCTTTTGAATCCATACTTTCAGGTGAGATTGATCTCCAATTAGTGGAGAAATGAGAACTATTTACAAGTGCATATTTATGCATATCAGGAACATCTAAAACCAGGTGAAATGAAAGATATGAGCATGTTTACAAAATACATTCATTTCGTTTACATATAAAGAAGAGAATCTCTATTTTAACAAGTTGAAATGTTGCATTAAATTCGACGGCCCACTAAAGCTAATTATAACCCAAGACTATTACTTTCCAAGTAACAGACCAAGGAGTTACTTCCACTAGCTCATGTGACAAAGAACATGGTGGCCAACAATATGATAATTTGGGCATTATTTTTGTGATTGGGAGACATAAATGGGACATGGATTGTTGGTTTCTTCATGGAGATACCATATATCCCATCTATGATGCATATAGTGAAAGCTTGATGGATAAAGATATGAACATGCACTTGTTAGCTATAGAAGTTCTGAAAAAGAAATTTCCTTTGAAGCTGCCTTTCTTGATAGATTAGCCGGGAGAAGAAAGAAAAGGAGTTAGACATAACGATATCCTCTTTCCAGGTTCCCTGGGTAGAGTTTTGGATCCTACTATGTCCTCTGAGAGATAAATATGGAGTCAGATTGCACAATTGCAGAGTAGGTTTCTAGTAGAGTTTAGGAAGAGGGTTGTTTCAACATTCGGATCCGATAACGGGAGGAAAATATGCAGGGATCAAATGCAATTTGAACTC
Organism: Pseudotsuga menziesii; assembly: GCA_001517045.1. Taxonomy (NCBI): domain Eukaryota; kingdom Viridiplantae; phylum Streptophyta; class Pinopsida; order Pinales; family Pinaceae; genus Pseudotsuga; species Pseudotsuga menziesii. The sequence continues at coordinate 50,230 of LPNX010047911.1, forward strand.
CCCAACCATATTTAGCTGCGTTAATGCCATGCAACTACGACCTCCAACATGGAGCTCACAGGCAGGGGTTGACGATGTGGGGAGCTAAGCCCTTTAAATGAATGTTGAATCTCATCGAATCTCATGCGGGGAATGTGCCGAGAGGAGTTATGTGCGACCAAAGGATTTCACTCAAAACTTCACCGTCCAGGAGAAATCATCACGCATGTAGACAACTCCAACCCCCAAATGCTTAGATGTCTAGTGCACAAACCCAAATGTTTATTTCCATACTACCTTGTCATTAAATAACCATGTTTTACATGCAAATGACTTTACCACACTAACTACATTCATTTCCCTCTAGAAAGCTTTCATGATATGATGGTTGAGGAAGGTGAAGGTGTTGGAAGGGAGAAGTTATGAGAAGTTTGGTGCGAATTTATTGTGAATTGGAATTGATATGTACCTAGGAGAGGCATTGGAGAAGGTATGATAAGTTCAAACTTGTGTTGTATTGTCATTCCAACAAGTTTTGTTGCAAAGAAAGAGTTGTCCTAGATGTTTCCTTTGGGTGTGAAGTAGGAGTGACAAGGGCCACTTTGATATTGAAGAGTGTGAAGCAGGGGTGATGAGCGAGACTTTGATTTTGAAGCAAGAGTGCAGGCCTAGAAATTCAATTTTCTTGTGCATGTTAACAAATTTCTAATGACGGTTTCAAGTTTTTCATGCCTATCATTTGACGATTCAACCAATTTTGCTGTGTGTCAATTTATTTTTCATATTATATATAAATATAAATAATTTGTTTTTTTATATTATATATAAATATGAGTAAAATATTTATATAGAAATTTACTAATTAAGTAAATTATAAAATTTTAATGGAGAAAATTTTAGAGATTCTCCTTGGAAAAATTTGAAGGCTCTCAACGGAAGACTAATAATACAATTAGAAACAAAAAATATAAATAAATACAATACACATACACAGAAATAGAGAAGTCTAGCATTTATGTGTTCCTAGACTAACTAGAAATTAAGAGCAGCCCAGGAGATGACCCAGCACAATGGCCAATGATTGTTAGCTAAGTTTTAGTAGTTAATATAGGTATTAAAAATTTTGACGGGTTATCTATATTCATAAACGTCAAATTGACGTTTCAAATATTATTGTACCTATCAATGTTGACGTCTTTATCAAAAACTTATAGATCAAATATGTGTAAAAATGAAAAAAAAAAGTTCTGTGGAACGTCAAATTCCAGGCCTGCAAGCGTTACTTTGATTTTGAAGCATGATTTAGCTCGACTGGGGTTTATGCGTAAAGAGGTATTTAAAAAGAAACCATTTGTTACTTTATGTGATAATTATACCTATGATTGTTATTGTGTTCACATTTATATAAAAAATATTTCCGAAGATTCTTCCAAAAGAGCTAAAAGTTTCACTTCATGAAAAAAGTAAGAATATTAAAAAAAATTATGGTTCTATTATCCTATAGGTCTGTATATATCTTCCTTAATTGTTTATGTGGTAATATAAAATGATGGTAGTCTCTATTGAGAGAGGGAGTTAAACAAAGGAGATAGGGAAAACATAACCCAATAAACTAAATCGGATGATTTGAATAAATCTTTTTTATTTTATTATGATAGATAGTTGTGAATTGTATGCCCTTGGAACCATATATGTTATATCTTTTTATTGGTTTATCAATGTTGCCGAACCATATATGTTCTATCTACTTATTGGTTTACCAACGTTGTCATTTCAAGAATTGTTTGACAAAGTAAAAATTGATTTATGATATATTAGCCAGCTTTCTGAAGTATGGTCCAAAGAACATTGTAATTACAATATAAGAATCAATTTTTTCTATTTTAAAAACAATCTTGTGTCATTGATTTGTTTGTTTGAAAATGATGAAGTGAAAAAAAAGTCTAAAGACATTAAAGTTTTGAATCAAGTTTTCTATTTAATCAAGTATGGTACAAAGAATATTGTAATTACAAATTAAGAATCAATTTTTTCTATTTAAAAAACAATCTTGTGTCATTGATTTGTTTCTTTGAAAATGATGAAGTGAAAAAAAGTCTAAAGACATTAAAGTTTTGAATCAAGTTTTCTATTTAATTAATTAAAAATAAATAATATATATATATATATATATTTTATAATGAAAACATTAATGTTATAGGTGACCTTAGGATTTGTGATTGGCTTTTAGAAAAACATAGGGATCTTGAGGGGCCAATTTGTTATTTTTTTCTTTCTCGTAAGAAAATGAGTAATTCTTTAAAAAGTAAGAAATTACATAGTACACAGACAAAGTTTTCATTTAGCAATAAAAAATTGATTACTTCAAATACATTTGGACAATGAAATCATAATATAATGACACCCCTATAGAAGAAAATCATCAAAGGATTTACATCAAAGAAAAGATCAATTATTGCATTTTAAAAACTGTGTAGTCTATAAAAACCACCTTTATATAACAAAGTCATATGATGTTATAATCATCAAAAGAGAAAAATGAGGTGATTACAAACTAAGGCCTCTTAGCCTCCTACCATTACCACAATATCATTGGGCCAGGGTCGAACTCGTGTAGGTCGTGTTGGTCCAATTTGTCGATGTTTTCATAAATAGAGAATAATGGTCCCATAATTGAACTTAAGTTCAGAGTATTCAATAAAAAATTAAAATATGATTTGGGACACAAGTTGCAAACTAGGTTGTGTCACATCACATAGAAAATGCTTTAGGATACAAAATACATAATCCTTGAAATATGTTCGTGAATCGGATATGATAATTACATTCCATGGGGATTTACCTTTTCTATTTTTGAATTATCTACAAAAAAAATGACTATCTCAATAAGATATGATCTTGTTGATATGTCATTGAAAAAAACAACTAATAATTAGTTTAGGATTATAATTCATTGTATAAAAATAAAAAAATTATTAAACCAAAATATGTTGAGATTAACATTATAAACATAGAATATACACAATAAATTCTTCAACATTGAATTGTAGAATATATATATATATATATATATATATAACCCCTCACTAATAAACCTACAAAAAAATGCAATAATAAGTAAAAAAATAACATATACTTATATATAAAGTAGTTTAAATAGCTTTTATAAGGGTGATGGGTTTGGAAGGTTCAATTGTCATAGTTCATAAACTACTCAATTATAATTATGAATTCTTTAACACAAGGTATTTATGAAGAGAAAGGGCCAAAATACACATAGGCTTCGATATCGTTCCAAGTCATTAACTCATAATTGTTAAGGGCTTTTGTGACTTGAAAATAATGTGTAACATGATATAAGATAATATGATAGCTTTCTTGTCGTTGAGGGTATTGTGCTATCTGAAGATATCCAAGAAAATGTTTCATCACTTTATAAAGACATTTATATATGCAACAAATTTATTTCTCTTTTTATATGATTGAAGTTTTAACTTTTTAGACCTTATGGTATGGTCAAAATAATTGATGTATGATCAAAGTATTTGATGACAAATTCATTTCTCTTTTTATATGATTGAAGTTTTACTCTTTTTAGAACTTATGCTTAAATTATTTACATGCAATGGTAGGATCAAGGGTTTTTATAATTGATTTACATGTAATGGTGTGACCAATGGCTTTTGATGAGTTTATACTGTCAATTTTTCCTTTATGGACCTCGGTTTAATTATGCTACATATGAAGATGGTTTTTAGGATCTCACCATAAGTAGTTTAAAATAGCTTCTTTATTATTTGGGATAATTATTTAGGTTTCATTATTAGTATTTTTTTTGAAGTCGTGAAGAAGAAAAGCGAAATAGATTTAAGACTATTTCGATGGCATACTGAATTGATGTACCCCTCCTTACAGAAAAAAAAAAAAATAGCAATTGAAAATGATCAAATATTATAACATCTAATTTAATAGTTATTCATGTATCCCTAATGACTTTTTGAGTAAAGAAAACAAGTTTTTTTTCATAAAAATCATGATTATAAGGAACCCTGGAAATTAGAGCTAATACACTTTCGTAAATGAAACATGCCATTTTTGGAGACTCATAAATTGAGTTTGTGATTTGGTTTAATAGATTTGATTAAAGATTAATAAATTAATTGTTTGTCATAAGTGTAATATCGATGGAACATAAGTGATAAATTGAGTTTGTGATCTAGTTTATAGATTTGATTAGAGATTAATAAATTAATTATTTGTCTGAAGTGGAATATTGATGGAACGCTAGTGATAATTTGAGTTTGTGATTTAGTTTAATAGATTTGATTAAATATTAATAAATTAATTTTTTGTCATAAGTGGAATATTGATGGAACACTAGTGGGGCTATCAACTTTCACAAAAAAAAATTGGCAAAAATGAGTGTCGATTATTCACGGATTTTAAAGATCATTTTTATCATATTTAATTGATGTAGATTTTTTATTAATATATACAATTATTGAAAAAATAAAGATTTTTTTTTAAACTAAAATGTATATGCCATTACCAATTAAGTGATTAGGTCATGGGTGTATCCTACATTCTTTTACCTCGTAGAGTGTATCTCTTCTAAAAGTTTGGTTTGCTTTATAGAACACCTCTACCTGAGTACAATGAGACACATGTGGAACCTTCTCATACAATAATGTTTACGGATTGTGATTATTAATTATGCTTACCAAAATAACCCATAAAGCATATGATTATTATTTATGCTTGCCAAAATAACCCAAAAAGCATATGATTAATGCTATGCCTAACTGATACTTCCTTGTATAATTTTTGTTTGAAGATTCAGTCATAGACACAACAATACGCCTCAATGATGCATTGGAGGCTTTATAGAGCATCTTCAAGCAGTGCACGCAGTACTCTTTCTTTCCCTTGGAAAAAAGTCTTAGAATGAACCATTTTACATTCTAAAAAATCCATTCCACATTCATTGATCTTCTTTTACTTTATGTTCTAGATCTAACAAGATCGATAGACTCTTAAAAAAAACAAGATCTAGCAAGACCAATAGACTATGAGATGAGGAACTAAAGGGAAGAGGATGTAAAGACAAGTCATTTTTATATGTATTTTGGTGGCTTTGAGGACAAATGTTGTGAGAAACCACAATATTTGGAAGGACAGAGGGATATTACAGCACGATAATGCCACCCATCAAATTAAAGACTATTCTTGAGCCAACAATTCTTTTTGTTTTTTGATTAATAACCATTGTTTCTCCATATCATGTGCCCAATGAAACTTCTCTATAGCAATGAATAAATCGACCTCTGCATAATTTGTGATTCTAGATACATGTCATTATTTGTATTTGCATGACATCGAGTGTTTTTTATAGTTGTCATGAGTCTGTGATATTCATGCAAGAAATTAAGTCTATAGAAAAGGACTC
>LPNX010047911.1:67644-124146 GCA_001517045.1 Pseudotsuga menziesii
CTATTAAAATATATTTATTTGAAAATTTGCTGTGCAATTATTTTTTATGAATATATTAGCATAGCCAGAAGCAAGTAAAGTGGCGCCAGTGAATTCTGACAAGCACAACCAACTACTTAGTTTTGTGAAAATGACTGGTTGTAAACTAAAGCTGAAATTTATAATTTTATATCCATTACAAGACTAAAATATATAATTTTATATCCATTATTCATACCATATTATTAGAGTTAGAGTTAAAATAAGCACAAAACAAATACTATTTAATAAAGAATAAAAACAAAAAAACTGATATGGAAAAATAAAAAAAACAAATTGTTGTCCATTTCTTTAACTACCCTTTAGCTAAACCTTATTTAAATATTAATCGAGATGAATTTAAGTATAGAAAAATAAGACAACCATGAAATAAATATGTGTTATACATTTGTTACACTTGATTAATCTGATTGATCAACTTAAACAAGTCCAAAAGCTCAAACAATATCTAAATATCTATTAATAGAATTACAATTTTATATTTAATTTATTTGTTTGAACCTTATTTAAATCTTATTTAAGATGAATTTAAGTACAACAAAATAAAACAACCATGAAATAAATCTGTGTTATACATTTGTTACACTTGATTAATCTGATTGATCACCTTAAACAAGCCCAAAAACTCAAATAATATCTAAATGTTTATTAATATAATTACAAACTTTTATATTTAATGTATTTAATTTTATAACAAAATAAGACAACCATGAAATAAATCTATGTTATATATTTGCTACACTTGATTAATATGATTGATCTCCTTAAGCAAGTCCAAAAGCTCTTCAAAATTTGGTAGAGAACACTGTACATAGGGGTTTCGTTTGCTTAGCGGCCCACGATCAAAGCTCGGGTTCTCGTGGAATGCCACATTTAAATCCAACCATGCTAAGGGTTGGTGTGGCTAGGGCGCGTGCGATCCCTGGGTGATTTTGACAGCTTAGATGTCTCTGGATCGTGGTTTCTTAGACCAAAGGTTCACCCAAGACGGCTTAACAAAGGTTCGCCCAAGATGGCTTAGATGGGTGGTTTCTCAAACCAAAGGTTCGCCCAAGATGACTTAGATGCCCAACAATTCACAGGGCACTTAACCAACAAAAAAAAATCCAAAAGCTCAAATAATACTCAAAAAATTGTTAGGTTTTTCATCCTATGTTTGGAGGGTTTTCCGAGGGTATATCTTGTCTCTTATGGTTGAATGATTCAATGTGGCTGATTTGTCTCATGAGACTCCTAAATGTAGTGGCTAATTAATAAATGTTTTAAAGTTAAAGAATATTCAATTTTTCTCAAACATTGGCATGGTATCAAAACATATGGTGTGAAACAGCTTAGTTTTTTGCAGCAAACTAAAGCCTACATGATCTTCAAGAGTTGAAAAAAAGCTTGGAGCCATGACATCGATCTTCATCTGACCAGAAGATTGTCTTGAGGGAATTTCCAAATTCAACACATGGAAGGTGAGAGTATTAAACACTCTTGAGTAGCATTATCTATATGGATACATATCCACAGTGGTGGAGGAGCCTTCATCCAATGCAAGGCGAATCTAGAGCAAGTTAATATGTATCATTCCCATCACTAATCTAGGTAAAAAAATCCTTGAATCATTTATGATCAAACCATGAGGAGAAAACCAAAACCATTGAAACCCCACTTCCCAAATGGGTCAATTTATCTTAAATGCGGAGCATATTTCAAATATTAAGAAAGGTTTGGGAGATACGATTAGGTCTTTGAATATGATTTTTTTAGAATTTGAGTTATGGACATGTTTCCAATCTAGACGAATTGGTTGAACGAAATAGAAATTTGTGGATTGGATATTATCCCTTTTTAATGTATATTGTGTGTAATGAGATCCTATTAGAGTTAATAAATTATCCAAAGAAGAGGATGATGATCGCTGGAAGAAGTTTTCCCTGAAGAAGAGTATTTTCTCCAGGTTGCATGGGATCCAGTTTCCCCATGCAAAGATTCACTACCTCCTGCATGCACTCAAATTTGCAAGGAGATCAATACATAGGGACTCCAGTAATATCTCCAAGGAAGCAGAGATTAAGAAGAAGTGCACAAAACAATAAAAGATAAGTACTTGTATTTTGCTTAGTAAATTCTCTTTAGATCTATATGTTTTTTAATGTGTCTCTTTATAATCACTAGTGGAAAATGAGAGATTAGTGACCAAAAAAATGACCAAAATCCGCATATCAATGACCACTTTTGGTTTGCCGATCGCTGGTGGCTAATTTGCGGTCTTTTATTACGCGACCAAAATTGGTCATTTTTATTTTGGTCATTTATAGCTTGTCAGTTGGTCATTAATTTGGTCATATATTTGGTCATTGATTTGTTCATGTATTTGAATCAATGACCAATTATATGACCACATTTATGACCAAATTAATTGCCACATTTATGACCAATTATATGACCACATTTATGACCAAATTAATGACCACATGACAAGATAGAATATGACCAAATTTGGTCACGTAGTAAAAGACCGTAAATTAGCCACTAAAACTGTTTTTTGGTCATTGATATGCAAATTTTGGTCATTTTTTTGTTATTTATATCTCATTGTTTGGTCACAGATCCCTCAATTATTGGTCACTAATTTAGTCATTTTTAGTCGCTTTATGTGTGGTCATTATATTTTAGTAGTTTGAATGGTGTCCATTATTTATCAATATAATTTTTTAATATGATATTATGTTTAATTAAAAAAAAGAATCATACATTTATTCTCATCTAATATACTTGTGAATTATGCAATGTCACATTATAATTAATTATAACACTTGTAAATAATATCTCTTACACATGTAAATCATACAATGTCACATATTTAGTTAATAATTACAACATTGGTACATAACATAAAGTACAACCATATATATAAGTTTTAAACCACAAATTATATTATATGAGATGTCAAAAGTATTACAATAAATATGAGTTTTTCTCAAATACTCATATTAATTTCCATATAACTTTATAGTAAAATCATCACTTTTCAAAATATTACAATGGCTAAACCATCATACTTGCACTTGGCTGCAAAACCATACTTAGATCCCACGTCAACAGCTTCAAAACCATACTCAACACTAAACCATACTTAGATCCCACGTCAGCCGCTTCAAAACCACACTTAGCAGCTTGAAATCCTTAACATCGGGTTCTTCATACTGAATGGAAAATCTTCAATAGCAGGCTCTTCATACTCAATGGCCCGCTTATAAGTTAAGCTCACTCCTACAAAATCCAATAAAAAAATTTCACTTGTAAAGTAGAAAAACAATGAAGCAAATTATTTATCTTGTTCAACAGCTAACAACAATAACCAAGATCATGTGCAAAATAATAAAATCTAATCTAACAAATTCAATTTAAGAATTGGTTAAAATTAAATTTGAATGGATAAATCTACAACTATTTAGTACCTAAAAAAAGTAAAACTCAGCTCTAAACCAGGAAATGGATTTCAACAGGAAAGATAATCAACGAATCCACAAAACAATTATGCTCGACTGCATAGGTAGAAACCTGCATACATAGTGCAATCTGTGAAGGTATTCACCCCTATATGTCACGTGGTTAGTGAATAACATGACAACCATGGAAACTAATGAATGATTTAGAACCCCATCAAACTATTGTGATGTTATACTCAACCGCCAGTATAATCAAAACCCATCAAATAGCATCAACATTCCCAATTTCCTACATGCCTACCTCGTCCTTGTTTCAAACATATATTTGTATATAAACAAACGAAAATGATAAAAAGTTCTTTTTAACTTGTCAGCATCAAATAGAATAAACATTCCCAATTTCCTACATGCCTACCTTGTCCTTGTTTCAAACATATATTTGTATATAAACAAACGAAAATTATAAAAATTTCTTTTTAACTTGTCAGCCTCAAAGTGTTCGTCACATACTTCAGGCATCAAGCCAACAACCATCATATTTTACCCTCTATATCTATATATAATAAAAAAAACTCATGAGTTTTACTTTCTTGGACTTTGGACTCTAGAAAATTCACCTTATATTCACTCAAAAAATTTCATAAATTTTATCTATATATACATATATATATTCTAGTGACATGCCATATCAACACAATGACATTCATACATGAACCACACCCATACAACCTAGCCACTTTGGAATAAAAATATATATACTAGTATATGCAAAAAAATACTTCTATGAATTATAATCACGAATCTAAAAAGAACTATTTCTTGTTATTTTTTTTTCCATTTGAACTCATTTGGCATGTTGGACAGTCAGGTTTCTTAATAGTAAAAGACTTCTAGGAATGTAATATCTGCATACGAGTGGTAAAATTGTTTGAAACAGTCTCAATATCATCAGTCATGACCTGTGCTTTTGATCTAATAAACTTTGCCTTCAAAATCTGATAAACTTTAGAATCACTTGTGCTCAACACATACACACAATCAATTTCTACAAATAGATTAGTCCACAATCACCTGAGACTGGCACTAAAATCATACCAAATGCAAGCATGCTTCCTTGTGTCCATGTGAAATAGAGATCTGGCTGGATTTCTATAATACTGATTGGTCACTAGCCTCTATAAAAATAGCACAAAATATATAAGAGTTGGTAGAATATTTTGAAATCTAGACATTCAGATAAATATAATGCTCAGTGTTATATAAGCCTGTTGTGTGGGAATGCACCCAAAATCACCTATTGAATTTTTTTTTTTAAATCACCTACAAGCTGTCGCTTAACCGATGGCTATAAGTGTTTTTAAAAAAAAAATACAAATGCCATATTATAAATTTCAATGCTTGGAATGAAAGCATTCTCATCCTCTGCCCTATCCATTAAAGAAAGCAATTACAAGAACTGTTTGTTTATGAACAATTGCCTTTTTATGTACCCTAAAATATAGCTATGTCTCGGAGGAGAATGGAGTGATGCTTGATTTAAAATTTAAATCATTAATTTGGAGTTTTTCCAAGGAACTCTTTCTTTTGATGTATCCTTGACTCTTGAGCAGAAGGATACGCTTTGTGTTTTAATTAAGTACTCCCACAAGCATGGATTTAGGGATTCCCAAATTTAAAATACAACTTCAGTTTCTGGATTAGGATCGCTCTTAGCCTTTACCAAGCATTGATCACCAACTCTTGTTGAGGAACTAATCAACCTTGGCAGAACCAACTAGTATGTCATGGAGAAAGGTTCTTTTCATGACATACTGATGATACTCAACATACACTCATTTATGAGCGTAGTTTTCCTTGAATGGTAACACATCCACATACTAGTGGAACCGTGAGACCTGTGAAATGGTAGTAAAGCTTACACATTGTTCTAATGCCCATATTTTTTTTCATAATAATATTATCAAAGATGTGGAACTACAACAAGAAATCGAGAGTTTTTTGGAAATTTTGCTTCATGAAATTGGTCTTCAATTTGTTTCATATTTGTTTTTGTAAACCTTACACATGGTTCTAATGCCTATCTTTCTTTTTTCAAAACCAGATTATCAAAGATGTGAAACTAGAACATAAAATTGAGAGTATTTTGGACAGTTTGCTTCATGAAATTTGTATTCAATTTGCTTCATAGTTGTTTTTTCTAGTGGTCCAATTTGCTTTGTATTTGTTTTTGCAAAGCAACCCGTGGGAGAGTTGAAACCATGATATTGTTAGTAGCTACCTAGGAATTATTGAATTTTTTTTACAGGCCACCATTGACTGGAAATGTCATAAGATAGGATAGTATAATTTTTTAATATCCAACTAATGGCCAAAAGAAAGCTCAATAGGACATGGAACTAAAGACTGATACCAATCTGTAGGGGTGATGAAAAAATAGAATCGTAATTGTATAATTTCCATGTAACAATACCTTCAGCAGTCTAGTTATATGGTTGTTAAGGCATATGTTGGCTGCCTGGCAATTCAAGACTTCAAATTAATAAATCCTCCTCATTGACAGCAGTCTCTCATCATCTAATTATAAAGAGGATGTGCATATATTTGATGTTAATATATGTCAACTGGTATTTGGGAACCTCTATCCTTAATATTCCAGCAAACTCATAGTTCATGTTTTTTTAAAGAGCTTGTGAGTAGGTAGTTCAGTGTTTTCTTTGACTGGAATTATATTCTTAAAATTATTAGATTGTGAATCTTGTAAACTTATTACAAGATTCTTGCTTGGACTGGGTTAAAGAAGTCTTTCTCTGGAATGACCACCTGCTGATTTAGTTAATAAGCCTAATGGTGATTTAGACATTAAGTTGCAGATAAGGGCTTATCTTGTAATCACCACCTGGTTGTTGTTATCATATTTTGATGTAAGAGTATCTATCAACATAGGGTATGACAGGAACTGCAGGGAAGGAAATCATGACAAACAATGTAAATTGAATGATGGTGGGATAATTGACATGTTTCAGTGATTCTCCAGCTTGTATAGGTATTAAACAACCTAGACATTGCTCACAGGAGAACATTCCTATCAATTCACAGTAGTCCTGTGAATATATAGGGAGCTCTCTATTTCCAAAATTCACCATTTGTCAAAAATATTGTTACAAGAGACATGGACCTCAAGAAACCCTTAACTGCAGTGATGCTGGTATTCACAATCTCTCCTGTGGTAATGCTAAGGGGAAATCGCTGAAATATCCAATTATAACGGCAAGGAGAAATTGATGAAATATCCAATCTGAAATAATTTCTTTCTTTAGATGAAACTAGACTACCTTGTTTCCAGGTTACCATAGACAATATTGGTGAGCTTTGGTGCCCTCTATGTCACAGGGTTTGCCTATGTAACGTAAGTTTTGAACAAAACACCCTAAAAATTTTAAAGAGACCATGGTATTGAGCTGGGAGGTCGTAAATGGCCATGGGAAAGCCCCCCATGTTTTGGTAAATTACCAAATTACTATATTCACCCACACTTTTTGGCAAATCACTATGTCTACACCCATAATTGTTTTTAACTATGCAAATTTTCCAACTTGATCAATCACAAATTTCACAAAAGAAAATCCACACATAGTTATGATCCACTTACAACTACTGCAGTATCCACACTTTTTCGCAAATCACACTGTGCGTTGATGCTATCTCTATGATTTTGAAGATTAAGCTGAGGGGCTTATTGCCTTATCTTCAACAAGTACAACAAGGCTATTGGGGTGTCCTACAAGGACGAATGAAATCATTGTCATCCTCTGTGCACAACCTACCCACTCAGAGAGCTAGCTGACAGAAAGTCTCAATCGTGACAAAAAGAGAAAATACAATCAATGCTGATATATCAGGGCAAACAACATCTAAAAGAGCACAAAAATATCCTGTGCTATTACCAAACCATCCAATGTTTCAGTGAATTTTCCGTATACCATATCCAAATTCAGAGCTGATTTAGAGAGACCATCTGCCAATGAGTTGTGTTCCCGGTATATGTGCTTGAAAATCATCGAAGGAACATGATGAAGCATATCTCTAATATCTTCGCACCAGTGCCTCAAAATAGGAATATCAAGGGAAGAAAGTCTATTGATCCATAAGATAACAACCAAAGAGTCACCAAGTATCAAGTGAATGGGCAATCCCATAATTAAGATGACTCTTAGAGCAGCCCATAGAGTTAATAACTCAGCTCTGGTATTCGTACTACAACCAAATCCCATAGAGAAACTATAAAAATGATTATCATTTAGATAAATCACAAAACCTGCACCTCCCACATTATTTGCAGCAGCCCCATCATCTACATTACCATACTGTGGCTTCCTTGAATACAAGATGTCTACATTCAAAGTCAAGAACTTACACTTGATATATCTATATGCAACGGTTGGTGCTCGTCTACAATGACCCTAAAGAAAAGATGAATAACTATAATGAAAAGCCCTTTACATCTTCCATGTGCCTTCTACCAAGAAATATTGTGGCTGCATAGTCTCCTTTTTTTACCCTTATCATATGAAAAGACCCAACCAATTATAGAGGGGGAAGTTTCCCTAGCATGGAAGGATGCTCTACAAATGGTGCAAAGAACAAATTAAGACAATGGGAACACAGCCAATGAAGCTCATTTTCTTAAAAATTCTAAACAAAGTGATTGAAAACAAATAGCAATGTTTCGCACATCAAGTGATCACAAATTAAAGTGTTTGAATCTAACATGCTGCCATGCAAGCTATAACTTTGTATCTAATCAAAATCTTCCCCTAGTAGCATATGCCTCGTTCAGATAAAACGCTACAGCACATGATAAAGCCTTACAAAAGTAATATCTACTCCTAAATGCCCTGGAGGCTGGTATTCATACAATTCAAGAACCTGTTAATTGTAGGTTAAACAAATAAAATGACAAAGAAGAAGAGTAAAGCAAAGCAAGCCCTGCTCTGTTATACCCAAAATTGCCAGTTTAACTCAACCCGAATCCAAAACTAGGTCAAATCTAACCAGAACAAGGCAGCATTGGCTTGCTACATCAGACTTAAGTCAAAACTTGTGAAACTTGACAATCTATGCAAACATGACAAGCTGTAACCAGGTCCACTCACCTGCATGCCTATGTAAACCAAGAAATCTCCAATATTACCTATTTTTGCACATCTTGCAGCAAATTTTTAGACCTTCATGTAGCATCAATGGCACAGATTTTGTGTTCATCTTCTAAGCATATTATCTGTAGGTTAGGGAATATAAATTGTACTCATTTTCTAACCAATATTCAAGCATATGGGCACAGATTTTCACTAGAGATTTTTCATAATACAATTTTCTATATATTGTGCTCAGTTTCTACGCAAATTTTTGATACCTTGGGCACAGATTTTCACCAATATTGCAGATATGTTGTTTATAATGCAATTATGTTCTACCATACACCTATATAGTGCTCATTTTCTGAGTAAAATTTCTAGCACGACTGAACCAGGAAAGAGACAAAGATCAATAAAGTCCATGATGAAAGCAGTCACACTAGAGGAAGTTGAACCTAGAATACTTGTCTGAGTATGGGCATGCACATTATAGCGGTAGCTTTAGAGTCCATTAAAGTGTCAAGTCAAGTTGTGCCATGGACACAGTGCACATGGTAGGCGTAACTTTAAAGTCCATTAGTGTGACAAGTTCAGCTGTGCAAATTGCTTAGGTGCAAGTGCAACAAGAAGTCAAGTGCATCTAATGGCGTGGCATACTACAGTGGGGTGGATAGACTACTCAGCTTATGGTTTCAAGTGGAAGTTCAATGATCATACCAGATCATAATACAAATAGACCAGATGTGAAACACTTCGTATTTCCTCAAACTATATTGTTTATACCTAGATTTAAAATTGCAATGGGCTTCATCAGTTCATGGTGTTAGTCATAGTCGGTTGATAGACGGATAGCTATGTTACAAAGCTTCATAATGTTCGTATCATTATTGCACAAACTTCTTAGTTAAATGAAATTCCAGTACTATATTTTTTCCCAAATATTTGTGTCAATCATGTGTGCTCCTATATGTAATTATTTCTGATTATCTGATTTAGCTTCATAAATTGTCTTGCCTAATTAGTTCATTGTTCCTGATTACCCTGTGGTAAGCATACCATTTCCATATGTTACAATTTATGTCAAGGTTGGTCTTTGTATCGGCACATGTTGCTTCCTAGTTTTATATTGGACAAGCATCTCACTCTCAGTTGGTTCAGAGTCAAGGAATTTGCACAGCAATGTCATCCTTCTTGTCCTTGCGTTTTCACATATTCATCCATCATTGATGCATTTTGCAAGCAAGGTAATGTGGAAGCTGCTGTGGTGCTGTAGGGCCATATGGTGAAGAAGGGTCTAGCATTCAATGTTGTGACCTTGGTCTTTGGCATTCTGGGAAGAACTGCAAAGACGTGGTGTTATGCCCAACATTTCTAATTACAATTCAGTTATCAATGCCTTTTGTAAGAAAAGTAGGATACCGGTTGCAAGCAACCTCCTTAAAGATGCCTTGGACAAAGGTTTAATTCCAAATGTGATTTTACCTACAGGGCTTTGATTAAGGCACATTCTGAGGCAGGAAATATACAGGAGGCCTCTAAACTTCTTGATAACATGATAGGTTGTGGAATTGTTCCAGACGACTCTCTCTATAACATTGTCATTGACAGAGTTTGCAATCAATGGAAATTTGATACTGGTATGAAACTCTACAATGAAATAGAAAGGAAAGGCATGCTCCCAAGTATTAGCAGTTACATGTCACTTATTAGAGTACTCTTAAAAAATTGCAGAAAGGAGGAGTTTAATGAGATTCTGAACAACACCTATGTAAAAGAATTGGCTTCTGATGTCAGAACTTGCAATATGCTGACTGATTGTTTATGCATGGAAGATGGAGATTTTGTCATGAATTTGTATGATAGAATGGAGGTGAAAGGTGTTGCACCTAATGCTTCTGCATACAATGCTGTCATTGGTGGACTTTGCAAAGTAGGAAAGGTAGATATGGCATTGAAGATGCATTCGAGAATGTAGAAAATGGGTTTTCTTCCTGTTATTGAAAGCTTCAGCACCCTTATGAATGGTCTTTGTAAGAAGGGCAGTTTGGAAGAGGCTAATAATATTTTTAAACTAATGCTAGAGAAAGGTTTAGTTCCTAATGTTCATATTTACAGTAAGATGATAATTTCAAACTGTGAAAGGGGATGCATAAAGGGAGCCTAAAAAATTGCATTATGAAATGCAAGATAAGGGGTTATTACCGACGCTGGAAACTTATCACTCACTTATTTATAGACTTTGCAAGAAAGGGACACAGATGGATCTCTAACGATTTAGAATGAAATGGAGGCCAAATCTATGTTCCCATCCCTTCATCCCCACACCACCCCATCCTAGAAACTCAATGCAATATAGGTTAAAAGGTAGAAGTAAGAAAGCTACTTCAAAATGGTAGTGTAAGGACTCTACATTACATATAATACATGTTCAGGGTCATGGGTTGTGCCTTGCAAATATGATATATCTGTTGATGGAATGTCAATTACTTGAAAAGTAAGGGTAGATGTTTTTCTCAATCAGAATGAAAATATAATGTTACATATTCCTTACCATCAATGCATGCAATCACTAGTTGTGATTTGACCAAATCTTTTGGATCCACGCCAACTGGCAGCTTGAGAGCCTTGTAATGTGCAATGTGAGGGAACTTTTCAATTACCTGAATAGTAATCAAAAGTTCTAATTAAGCATGTTGAGACATCATGCAATTAATGGTTGTAAACGCACTAAAGACAATACTTCGAACATAATACAAAACAAGATAATACATCACAGTGAATAAATAAGTGTAAGGGGGTTCACCTTTGTAGGAAGTCTTCCTTGCTACTCTTCTAGTTGAATTATGAAATCTTCCCCTGTAAATATGGGAATGGTACTTTATCAAAAAGCTGGCAAAAGTGAATAAAAATAGATCTATACCTGTATCAACAAAGGGCCTTGAGGCTTCCATCCTCCTTTCACCACCTTTAAGATTGGAATATGGACATTGAGGCAATATCAAGAAGTCACAAAACCTTCCCCACATGAGCAATAGATTCTATTACTCACTATCATCTTAGACGTCAGAGATTTTTAACTCAATTGTTTAAAAAATTATGCTCTTGGAGAACGTACAGTATTTTTAAACAACTTACATTCTAGCAATTATGCCATGAGTAAAATTCATATATTGTTGTCATGAAAGGGGGTTTGATTACAATGTTCTCCCTTTACTAAGGTTTCCTCAAGGGAGGGGTCAAGTTGAGCATCCTACACCTCTTCCCAATAAAGGAGCTTCTCCATAAGCTTTTGAGATTGAGTGTTGTGTTATGTAGCCAGCCAATGATCTCTTTGACTAAAATTTCTAGGGAGGCAACTATGATGTCCATCCATGGGGCCTTGAATTCAGACAAGTAGTCCCGAGCATGAAAAAGGGCTGATAGAGTGTTATAACAATGCAATCAATGCCTCACAATAATTCTTTTGAGACAAGCCACCAACAAGTGTATTGACAGGTCCACTTAAAAATGGTTAATGAGAGTGGTACCATGGCAGTCAGAGCTACACAAGGAATATTTTGAGATAGGTCTCTTGCAAGGGTATTGTCATGACCCAAAAATCTTTAGTCCTATAGGAATACTGCTCCTAATTGAGCAATATTGCACTAATGGAACCTCCAAATTATTGATAGTTTATTTTAAGTAAGAATCTTGTGGCATGTGTTGCAAAGGCTAGGTTTGCAAAGTCTAAGGACAAGAGTGTCAAGTGTTATAACTCTCTAATATATGTGCAGGTTTCCACTATAATACTTCACCCAATCCCCTGAGGTACTCATTAAGAAGGCTAGTCTATACCCTTAACCATACTACCCAATTCCCAAGTAATAGAGAGTGATCTCCCCAATGTTAATCTCACTGTACTATAGAAAAATATGGCCAAAAGGTAGGTTGGCCTTGCACATGGTTTAGGAACCAACCAACTACAGATTTGTTTGTCAAATAACAGATCTTCATGTTATTTAAAGATGTCAAAACACATATCTAGCCTTTAAAAGTTCTAAAATCAAACACATGTTGGCGAAGGAAAGAGCTCTAATATCACTTGTAATGTACGTAAGCAACAGAAATCGCAGAGCACGATCATTCAAAGAAATTAAATGTAGAAAAGCAAATACAAGAGCAAAAAGGATTAAACCTACAAAATATATCCCTTATATTAAATATCTCCAAAATAGTGAATCTCCTATATAAGCTTCTTCAAGGGGAAAACCTCCTATGAGAGCTCGAATTACAATGCCCATGAAACCTGTGAATATCCCTACTACAAACAAGGGTTGTGATAGGAAACATTCAATCTTTCTTGATCTTGCTACAGTTAATAGGATAATGTCTGATCCAATGAAGCCAGAGCTATAATGTTTTATCAAGGAGGGCAGAAGCTATAACAAAATGAGTTTACAAATCAAGGTATAGGATAACACTGAAAGCAACTTGAGAATGCAACACATGGAATACATTAACTCGAAGAGGATTCCTCGAAGCATTGTACATTACCTCATCTTGGTACATTATTACGAATTGTCGAAAATAGATTCAATGATCGAGAGACCAATTGAATTAACATAAACCTTAGAAACCTTATGAATTGTCCGTAATTCTCCTGTCCAACACAAGATAATTAAGAAATTCAGTATTAGATTTACAGAAAGAAAATACAGGTCGTAGAGGAAGTTGGAATATTGGGATTGGAGTAATGCCATTGGATAATCGTGGAGAAAGTTGAAATATTGGGACTCAAGGGCAATGGCATTGGAAAATCCAAGGATTAGGTGATAGCATGACAAACCAATACAGATGGATGTGGATGTAAATGTCATTGTTTAAAGCAAATGGCATTGATCACATTCGCAGATCTATTTTTAATTTATTACTATGGTAGCAAAAACAACCATATAGTGACAATTGAGTTCTATTCCTAGCCACCTAAGAGCATCCATTTAACTTTTTATGAATCACAAGTAAAAATTTCAGTGCATCCCATTAAATAATAGGTTCAGAAATTGGAGTAAATTGAGATATTATAACACCGTTGAGAAAAATTCCTCTAAAGGTGGTTGCACTAGTTATTAAAAAATTTATTTGTGCTTTTGGCCTGCCATTAGGAGGCCATCAAGCTATCTTGCATACATTAATTACAATTGTATTGATTGCCACATATTAGAACATGCTCTCCAAAATGTAGTTACTTGATGTGCACTATGTTCTCTTTTTCAGTACTCCATACTCAATGACCGGAGATTTACCAAAACAATTAATATTATTGAGCATAACAATCTAGACATTACAACTTGAAGCACCCACTTCAACTGTCGTTCATTGAAGAACAGGAAGGCTGTAATGAACCAAATTGAATATTACCAGGAATGTAGGTACACCACGTGCAAAAACATGAAGCAACTGGGATTGTTTAATGGATTGAAACAAGGAAATGTCACATCCACAAATGACTGCCGTTTGCGCAGTGAAGAACTTCCCTGTCTGCATGTAATTTGCTTGAGCATCCACTGCTAGATGTCAGTAGCAATTGGCTTCTATGTAGAAAAACTGAGTTTTACTGTTTGCTGGTTTATATGAACATTTCGTGGTTTTCACTTACAGGCGGTTTGGCATAGGCTCTAACTTACTTAAGAAATTTTCTGAACAATTAAACACACAGTAAAAAACTTCACTAACAGGCTGAAAAACACATTTGAACAGTCACACCATAAATTTTAACTCAGATATTTTTGGCCAAAATAAGCTCTGGAAAAACCCCCACAGGGAAAACCAGTCAGAGAGAGAGAGAGTTTATTATTTCCTTCAGCAAAAATCAGAACAGAAAATACAGTGAAAATACAACTTATCTCCACCCAAGATTTTATCTCAAAATCTTGAAAATCGTGCCCAGCATTAACAGTAGCCGTACACCCTCGATTTTTGGGCCAAATAAATGCAGACCGTACAGCATTAAATGTCAGCTGTACACCTCAATTTTTGTGCTAGACCGTACAACAATTTAAAAGCAGCCGTACAGCAATTAATGCAGATCAAATCCTCCTTGATTTATGTGCAAAACTTAATGCATCCGTACAACATTAAATACAGGATGTACCATCCTCGATTTCTATGCAAAAATTAATGCAGCCGTACAGCATTAAATACAGGCCGTACCCTCCTCGATTTTTGTGCATAAATACACCTCGATTTTTGTGCCAGCATTCAATGCTCCTGTACTCCTTGATTTTTGTGCCAACTGAAAATCTCTCTTAGCAAGCTGTCTGGAAAATCGTGCCCTTCTCTCAGTCTCTTTCTTCTTCCTTCTCCTGAAAATGAAAAAGTGAAGTCTCTTTGCCTCCCTCAACCCTTTTTGTCTAAACCCTAAGTGGGTATCTAATCCAACGGTGGAAAAAGATCCAATCCAATGGATGAGATTCAATGAGAGTAAAAATCACATTTATTTAAATCACTTAAATAAAATTACTCGCCCACTTAAATTTATCAAAAAGTGACTTTAAGTTTATAAAGTCTCATTAAGTGGCTTTTAATGTGAGGGTCACCTTTTTCCCTCTTCTAAGTGACTTATGCAAAAAGTCACTTAGGGAACAACTGCCTAGGTACAAAAACTAACACTCCCTCTTACCGAGGAAGGTGTTCTGCACCACTCCCAACTTATCTATGAAGAAAACAAACTTTCCCCTCCCCAAAGACTTCGTCAGAATGTTTGCTACCTGCTCATCAGTGGATATATACTAAAGCTCAACTGCCCCTCTCTGAACGTAGTCACGGATGAAATGGTATCTGATCTCAATGTGCTTCGACCTGTCATGGAACACTGGATTCTCAGAGAGCTGAATGCAACTCTAATTGTCACAGTAGATCACCGTAGGCCTAAGCTGCTGATGAAATAAATCTACCAATGGCTTGTGAAGCCACAGTGCTTCACAAGTAGCCTGACTGGCTGCCATATACTCAGCCTCAGCAGAACTCAATGCAATGGACTTATGTTTGTGACTGAACCATGACACTGCTGCCGAGCCCAAACTGAAACAACAACCGAAAGTGGTCTTCCGATCCCTCACACAACCTGCCCAGTCTGAATCTGTGAACCCAACCAAGCTAACTCCACCCAAACCCCTGTAGTCCAGACCATAATCCACTGTCCCCGCAAGATATCTCAATATGTTCTTTGCGGCCGTCCAATGCACACTCCTAGGCTCAACCATGAACTTACTAAGATTGTTCACCGCAAAACACAAGTCTGGCCTGGTATTGACCAGATACATCAATGACCCAATGAGCTGATGATATAAAGTGGGATCCACCAACTTACCCCCGGAAGCATGAAGTTGCTTCTAGTTGGTGATCATAGGCGTACACATCAGCCTGCAGTCCTCCATCTGAAATCTCCTCAGAATATCAACTGCATATTTCCCATGTCCAAGGAAAATATGTCCAGGCTCCTGCCAAACCTCCATCCCCAAATAGTAATGCATCAGTCCAATGTCAGTCATCTCGTACTCCGATGCTAGATCTCTCTTGCAATGTGTAATGAGATGCTCAGCACCTGTGATAAATAGATCATCAACATATAGCAAAAGAATGAGCGGATCTCCCCCAACCATAATGAAGTAAAGGTTGGGATCAGCCTCACTCTTCTGAAATCCCATCGATGTCAAGTACGTATCAATCCTGGAGTACCAAGCTCTAGGAGCTTGCTTTAGTCCATAAAAGGCTTTCTTCAGCCTGCACACATGAGAATCTCTCCCATGGATCTCAAATCCCTCTGGCTGCTCTATATATACCTCCTCCTACAGAAGACCATTGAGAAACGGAGTCTTCACATCTATCTGGTGGACCTTCCAACCCATCTCTGCTGCTATAGATGTCACTGCCCTGATAGAAGAATACCGAGCAACAGGAGCAAATGTCTCATCATAGTCAACTCCCTCAACCTGTGAGAACCCCCGCGCCACAAACCGAGCCTTGTACTTCTCCACACTGCCATCCGCAGCATGCTTTATCTTGTAAAGCCACCTGGAAGTCACAACTGACTTCCCCTCAGGTCTCGGCACTATCTCCCAAGAATCATTCTTCATTATGGAATGTTACTCTTCCATCATGGCATCTCTCCATACCAAATGCTGGGAATCCCCCTCAAATGTGGATGGCTCAGAGTCACGAAGGCATGCAATAAGAGCCATATCATCCCTGTCCGGCACCACACCAAGCCTGTCTGGCTCCAGTACTGTCCTGATCCTCTCTTGGGGCCTACCAAATGCCTCTGGTTCCTTCAAGGTTTCCTGAAGCCACTTGGGCTTCCTCTTCCTTGAAGACTGCCCCTCCTGAACTAGTCTTGGGCTCTCCTCATCTGAGGAAGTCCCAGTACCAGAAGGTCCAACACCCCGAGGACCAGTAACTGATGAACCTGTGCCTGACGATCCTATAATCTGAGGACTCAAACCTGAACCTATCCCAGAAACTGTCCCTGAAGTGCCAGCCACCTAAATCATTGAACCTGTAGACATTGTGCCTGTACCCTGTGATCCAGTCCCTCCAGAAACCTGTGGACCTGTAAGCTGCATCGAAGAAGCTTGTACCAACTGAGGTGTGGGAGCTAGTGTCTCCCCCTGCTCTAACTCCCTAGACTTCCTAAAGGCTCTCTCCTCATCAAACTTTACTTCCCGACAGACAATAACTTTCCGTGAGCTAGGTAAGTAAAGCTGATAGGCCTTCAAAGTCTCATCATATCCCACAAATATACCTCTCTCTGCGGTGGGATCAAACTTCATCCTCTTCTCAGAAGGGACGTGAGAGTAAGTCAACAAGCCAAAAATGCGAAAGTGGCTCACCTCAGGCTTCTTGCCTGAATACATCTCCTAAGGAGTCTTGCTCCCCACTGCCCTGTGAGGACTCCTATTCTGCAGATAAACTACAGTACTACATGCTTGAGCCCAAAGAAAGAAAGGTAACCCCTGATCATGAAGCATCACTCTGGATTCCCCCACAATCGACCTGTTCTTTCTCTCTGCTACTCCATTCTGCTCAGGAGTGTAAGGAACTGTGAGCTGTCTCTGAATGCCCTCCTGTCTGCAGAATGCATCGAAATCCTTGGAGGTATACTCACCCCCATTGTCTGATCTCAACATCCAGATCTTCCTCCCTGCCTTCTTCTCCATAAGGGCTTTGAACCCTTGGAAGACTCTCAACACAAGCTCGGACTTCTTTCTCCTTAAAAAGTAGATCCAGGTCTTCCTAGAGTAGTCATCAATGAAGCTAATGTAGTACTCAAAGCCTATCAAAGACCGTGATGACATGGGACCGCATATGTCAGTATCGATAAGATCAAGCACCCCGACAGCTCTCGTGTCATTGCTCAGAAAAATAGTCTTGGTGTACTTTCCCAAAGCACACCCCCTGCACACATCACTCTGCTCAATGTTGAACTCTGGTAAACCTGTAACCATGCTCCTCAACAATCTAAGAGCTAGGTGATGTAGGTGGGCCATCCTCTGATGCCAAAGCTCACATAGCTCACTGCTGCTGCTATGTGCTAAAGCACACTGTGGCTGAAACAAGAGCTTGTACAGCTTTCCACACCTGACTCCAATGTCCATGGCATTGGACATACCTGTAGCCCTGGGATACACCTGCACTCTCCCATCTGAAAAGCACACCCCAAGACCCCTATCCTCAATGGTGGAAACTGATACAAGGTTCTTCTTTAGCCGAGGGACATACAACACATCCCTCAGAGTCATGGGACTCATCGAGTCCCTCTGAAATGTGATGGTCCCCCGACCAATAGCTCTAACAACGGTGTTGTCTCCAAGGACAACCTCCACATCTCTATCTGTCTCAAATAACTCTGAGAACACCTCTCAAGCTCTAGTCATGTGGCTCGAGGCTCCGCTTTCAATGTACCAAGTAGTAGAGGTGGATGGACCCCCCTGATGACCTGCCAACAAAGAATGCTCACTATCCATATCCATATCTGTGCTGGTGGCTAAAGAGACTCTCTCTCTCTCCATCTATCCAGCATAAAGGGAAAAATCTCTCTGAAATGCATCACTAAACTCATCAATCTCTGCTGAGGCTGTAGTCTGCTGTCCCTGTCCCTTCTTCTTCTTCTTGCTTGGACACTGTGATGCATAGTGCCCAAATGCCTGACAAGCATAACACTTGATTTTACTCAAGTCTTTCTTCTACCCACTCTGCTGCTGCTGGTGGTGCCGCTTGGCCCCACCCTTCTTGGGACCCTTCTTCTTCTTGCCCTTGGATGCCAAAGCCACATCCTCGTCATCAACCCCACTATGAGATGTGCTGCCCTGTACAAGACCTCTCGCAGTCTCCTCCTGCACAAAGTCATCCCAAAGTCTCTCCTAGGTAGGTAGGTTCTCTCTGCCCACTATAGCTTGCACAAAAGCACCCTAGGACTTTGAATCCCCATTCATTGCAGTGCGAACAAGCTTTGTAGGGGAAACCTTCTCCCCAACCGGTGCAAGTTCATCCTGAACTACAGAAATCCTGGTAAGGTATGCTGTGACTCCCTCACCCCCATTCATCTTTATACTCTTGAGTTTTTCTCTGAGAACCATTTTCCTGTTCTCATTAGAACTCTCATACAAACTGGTCAAGGTTGTCCACATCTCGTGTGCCCTATCCTTGCCTGAAATGTGAGGGATAATGTGGTCTTTAACCGCATCAAGAATTATCCTTCTAGATTTACAGTCTTTCTTATTGAAAGCTAATAGGGTTGCTGCATCTGTTGATGCAGGAATGGTAATCGGATTTGCTGTAGTCTTCCTCACTATATCTGGCCATAACTCATTCTCCTCCAGTAACAGTAAAATTCTGGCCTTCCAGGGCACAAAATTTCCTGTCCCATCCAGCCTATCCTCCAATCTAAGACCTGTAGCCATCTCTACACCAACCCAACAAAGTGTTGTTCACTGACAGAAGATAAAATAATAAAATTTCTGAGTACTGAAAATTTCTGTGTGTCTGCAAACTATCACTGTTTTCTGCCCCCAAGATCTGATACCATGTAGGAAAACTGAGTTTTACTGTTTGCTGGTTTATATGAACATTTCGTGGTTTTCACTTACAGCCGGTTTGGCATAGGCTGTAAGTTACTTAAGAAATTTTTTGAACAATTAAACACACAGTAAAAAACTTCACTAACAGGCTAAAAAACACATTTGAACAGTCACACCATAAATTTTAACTCAGAGATTTTTGGCCAAAATAAGCCCTGGAAAAACCCCCACTGGGAAAACCAGTCAGAGAGAGAGAGAGTTTATTATTTCCTTCAGCAAAAATCAGAACAGAAAATACAGTGAAAATACAACTTATCTCCACCCAAGATTTTATCTCAAAATCTTGAAAATCGTGCCCAGCATTAACTGCAGCCGTACACCCTCGATTTCTGTGCCAAATAAATGCAGACCGCACAGCATTAAATTTCAGTCGTACACCTCGATTTTTGTGCCTGACCGTATAGCAATTTAAATGCAGCCGTACAACAATTAATGCAGTTCAAATCCTCCTCGATTTCTGTGCAAAAATTAATGCAGTCGTACAGCATTAAATATAGGCCGTACCCTCCTCAATTTCTGTGCAAAAATTAATGCATCCATATAGCATTAAATATAGGCTGTACCCTCCTCGATTTTTGTGCATAAATACACCTCGATTTCTGTGCCAGCATTCAATGCTCCTGTACTCCTCAATTTCTGTGCCAACTGAAAATCTCTCTCAGCAAGCTGTCTGGAAAATCGTGCCCTTTTCTCATTCTCTTTCTTCTTCCTTCTCCTGAAAATGAAAAAGTGAAGTCTCTTTGCCTCCCTCAACCCTTTTTGTCTAAACCCTAAGTGGGTATCTAATCCAACGGTGGAAAAAGATCCAATCCAATGGATGAGATTCAATGAGAGTAAAAATCACATTTATTTAAATCACTTAAATAAAATTACTCACCCACTTAAATTTATCAAAAAGTGACTTTAAGTTTATAAAGTCTCATTAAGTGGCTTTTAATGTGAGGGTCACCTTTTTCCCTCTTCTAAGTGACTTAGGCAAAAAGTCACTTAGGGAACAACTGCCTAGGTACAAAAACTAACATTCTAAAATCCTTAAATAGCAAAGAAAGATAGTATCAAAGTGATTTTTTCCTGCAACAACTTTGAAGAAGAAAAGGGAACAGAAAATCAAGCAGCACGAGGAAAAATCCAAAGGAGAGAAGATCTATGGGGCAATCGAACAAATATTTCTCATTAAAGAATGGAATTTTCTTGGAAAAATATCAATGTCCTCTAAAGATGGAACTCTAGAAATCAGATATGTTGAGAAAAAAGGAAACACCAAAGTCTATAAAGGATTTGCCTATGCCACAACAAGATTTTGCATCCAAGACTGCTGACTTGGTCTTTGCATTTATGCCCCTTTGCTCACTAAAAAAACTTCAATAACAAAGTCAGCACCAAAATCTCGATTCCTTACTCTAGACTCAAGCTCTCATAACTTACTAAAACAACTTCAATAACAAAGTCAGTACCAAAATCTCGATTCCTTCCTCTAGAATCAAGCTCTCATATAAATCATTTTAGTAAGTGCCCAAATCAAACATTTGTTATTAAGACTCGTTGAATTTATGGAATACTTCAGAGATTATGAAAAAGACAAAGTTACTTTAAGAAAACTTCAAGAAACAATTCTTAGGTACTGACAATTATAAACCTAAACTATGGATGTGAAATATACATAACTGTCATACTTGGTTGGCCTTGTAAATCAATTTTATGGAAGAGACTAAAATCAAGGTTTTCGAAAGAGAATGAAATCAAATATCAGTCCAATTAAAAATATACTGCATGTGCATGCCCACAAATACAACACTTATTTGTGGACAAAAGATTTACCTCATCACACAATGAAAGAAATGATAACAATACTTGTTTAGTTCACGATGCAAGCAGACATTCATCTCCTTTAAGCTCTTTACACTATTCCCAGTTACTACATATGGAGCATTTGGCCTACCACTTGGCTAGGAAGATTCTGCTGTGGTCTTGAGATGAGCAAGTTCCTTCTCTAGTCTTTCGATATCATCCTTATGTCGTTGAAAATTCATTTCTGTTTTCCTATGCAATGCCTCCTCCCTTCGTCTCGCAAAAGCTTCAGCTGCATCCTTTGCTCTTCTTTCTTCCTCTACTTGTGCAATTGCCACTTCTTTAGCTCTCTCTTCCTACTTCCATTTTTCCTGTACATCACTCATTAAGCCATAAGTTACATTCTTTTCATACCAGTATATGCAACATATGTGCCACTGTTGTCAAATCGGCCGTGCTCAACAAGAAGAAAACACTAAACAGTTCAATGTGATATAATGCACTATTAATTTCATTGCAAATTTTTCAAATTCTTTAACAAAGTTTGGTGATATGATGGACACACGAAACAGAGTTTTCAACATTCTCACACCATGCTCTGGATGTGTTAAACCAAAAGATGAAAACATATTCAAGATGTTGGAATGGTCAACAAAAAGCTTGAGATTTGAAACATTTAGATGTGCTCTCACCTCCATTTCTTTCTGCAAATCCCGTATGAGAGACAATTCTTGTTGTAGTTGAGCAATCTTATTCTTTTCTTCATAAATTTCATCCTGGAGCTTGGACTCCTATTTCTCCAAAGCCTGAACCCTCTTTAGACACTTTTTCTCCCTCTTTGCAATCTATTGACATGTTGCAACAGATTCTGCTGCACTCAACTTGGATGCTTCCATCTCTGCCCTCACCTCTGCATTCTCAGTTTCAAGCCTTCGTACAGCTGAATTGGCTCGATCAACATCTCCACTTGCTTTCCGTAAATCATTCTCCATTTCAGGAAGCCTTTTCATTGTGTTGTCTTCCCGAGCTTGTTTATCCTTTTTCAAACGCAAAGTCTCATCTCTCTCCATCCTCAATGTTTTCAACTCAGCGAAATCTTTGCTCAATTTTCTATTTGCTTGCATAGCTTTCTGATGAGCCCATTCAATCCGCTCTTTAAGTTGCATTTCTAAATCTCTTATTTGATTCATAAGTTTCAGCATCATTTCATTCCGTTGATCAATGCCATCAGACTTCTCTGTAATACCCATGTGCTCCAAACTTCCTAGAATGGCTCCTACAATATCTTGACAATTTCCAGTCTCTCCTCTATATTGATTTTGTCCTACGTCCACGGTAGAAGCTATCCCCAAAGACAGTTCTGTACCTGCAGTGCCTACACTAGTTGCATGAGATGCATTTTCGGTGTGAATAAGGTCTCTTGTTAAAACCTGATTCTTATGAAAGAAATCCCCTGATACACTTTGTATGTTTTGCACTCCACTTTTTGGAACCAAACATTCACTGTTGTTGTCAGCTGATCGTGAACATGAATCTGATTTGGATTTCCGATCAGACAAAAAACGGGCAGAGAACAATGCAGCTGCATTCTTCTTCAACAGAGCTCGTTTCATAGAAGGAGAGAGACCAAAACTTGGGTTAAAGTGATTCGTGGTGGTGGAAGGTACATGTGATGTCCCAGCATCAAAAGTGAAACCTTTCTGAGCTGAAGATGATGTATCAATAGCAGCTTTACCATCTTGTGCCAAATTCAGACCAGAGGTTTTCTTTTTTTCAGCACACATCCTACAAGGCTCTGAAGTTGCAGTTAAAGGCACAAAACTGGAAGATGAACAAGACGGTCTGATTGGTGATGGCATAGAAGTCACTGTTGAAGGAGATGATCCATTCCCATTGGGTTTACTCATCGTTTTTTCATCGCCAGGTGGTAATACAGGTATTTCTAATGTGCTTGCCAGACCAACATTAAGATCACTCATAAGGAGGCACCACATCACATCCCCTTTGCTCAATTGTGGTCGCACCTGGCGAAGCAAGCACACCAGTCCTGTCAACACATATTGTTCTAGCTGTTTTAGCTCTCCAAAGGCAATATCAGATTCATCAAAGAAGTCACTGCAACCGCTATTCAAATAGGCCAATGAATTGTTAACAATGTTGGAAAGCACATCACTACTCCTATAGCAGTGACCATTTCGCAGCATACCCTTGAGAGCTTCCTCTGCAGTGTACCCGAGAGTTGTGATTTTACATACTGCTTCCTTGTAGACATACTCGAGATTCATTAATAAAAGGTCCTCTAATTGATCTTCTGTGCAATAACCCCAATCCACCTTTTCAGGTTGTTCCTCGGAATCCTTCTCCCTTTCTTTTGGTTTT
The DNA here is from genome assembly GCA_001517045.1 of Pseudotsuga menziesii. NCBI lineage: Eukaryota > Viridiplantae > Streptophyta > Pinopsida > Pinales > Pinaceae > Pseudotsuga > Pseudotsuga menziesii. Next base: position 91,540 of record LPNX010047911.1, read on the forward strand.
TCTCCAGCAAACCCACCACCACCCTCTAGCGATCTTATAGGTTTAGAAGCAATAGAAGAAGGTTCTACAACTACACCATTTCTTCTATCATCGCATAGGTTCTCTTCAATTTTAACAGGCATAGCAGGAGGAATTGAACGAAGCCTTATAGATTTGTCTCTTGTTGTGCAACCCATTTTACACTGCGCAAAAATGTTTGCTGGTATGTGGTTTGTCTTCTAAATGAATCGAGGGAGAAAAAAAAAGAATCGAACCCCAATTCTAGAAAACCCCAATTCAACACTTGTACAATAAAACCTCTTTGCGATCTTTTCTACTCAGTCATAAATCCTAATATCTCAACAATAAATACTTAACCGCATAGTTTGAATCACAACTGCAGTCTTCAATATTCAATCAAACCATCAAAACCTGGCCAATGCAGAGGATACCCACAATAATCTATTAAAAACTGGCAACGTTATCTACCTCATTACTAGTATGATTATGATTCAATTGAAAACGATCCCAAAACATTGGCAGATTGAAAAAAAAATGAAAAAATATCATTAGGAAAAGCAAGAAGATTATAGGCAGATTTAGCCACAGAATTACACAAGAAAGATAACAAAAAACTAGATTATATTCAGCAATACAATTCAATTAAAAATCATATTCATGTATCCCAAAACTACCTGTAAATCGAATCATTTCCCTGTATATTTCTCTTGCGTTTTCGTTCCACCGATTCTTCTTCTTCGAAACTCTCATTTTCTTCGCTCTCATTGTCATCGAAACCAACCACATTCTTCACATTTTTACCCCAATCTTCATCAGAGTCGTCCTCCCCTAAACTTTCATCCTCAATATTGCTCAGACAAACAGTCAAGAAAACTAACAGAGAACCGATTGTTTGAAAGGACGTTCAATAAACTGATTGAGGAAGATTCATAACGCCATTGAAGCAGAATTTCGAGGGAGATCTTGGCGAGGGTTGTCGAGATTGTGACTAGAGGCGTAGAAACCTGATGACAAAACCCTGATATTACTGGGGCTAACTTCTTGTGGATGAATTTTGGCGGGAAGCACTATTGGTCGATAAAAGATTAATTTTATTATTTTCATAGAGAATGGTGTATTTGTATGGAGAAAAAAGTAATAAAATAATTATCTAAATTGATAATATAATATTGAAGGTTCATGATCTATATTCTTCTTTGGATGTAAGGTATCTCGTAAGAGAAGTTATGATAAGCTTTGTCATGTTTGGAAAAAAACATAATAATACAAAACTAGTAAATGTTTTTTATTGTTTCAAAAATAATTCAATAAATAGTGTGGCCTTCTACTTGTCTGAACTAATTTATTGATACCTTATCTATTGTTAATCAATTTAATTGTACTATATCTACTATATTTCAAATGGTATGTGAAGTGCTTTACAAACTATCCTACTAACCAAACATATATGTAAACCATGTATTAACATTGGAATTTGAGGAGGAGTTTGCTCATGAGAGGTCTTTCCACCAAACTTGGAGGTATGGGCCTCCTTTGTTGATTAGATCACGATGTGCCCCTTGTTATACTATTACCTCCTCCATTTCTCTCCACAACTTTTGCCAATAGAATCCATTGGAATGTAAAGGAGGAGAGTTCAAATGTGTCACTTCCCAGCTTGCCAGTTTCCTTTATGCTTCCAACTACTCCACTGTCTCCAGTAGCCCTTTGAACTTCTCTTCCACTTGTTCAAGCCTAATGTTGTTATCTTTTCCTATAATGGGTGTCCTCTAATGTCTTGATTTCAAGCTTTCCAATTGGGATTCCACTTCCTCCATTCACTAGTTCCATGAGTATTTTTAGGCTAAAATTTTATCATTCCAATATCAATTAAATTCAAAAACAATAAATTGAAAAAAAAATGGGATGGACATAGATTGAAACATACTTTGTGCCATTGAAGCCTTAAACACGGTCACCTCGAGTTGGAGTGAAATGTAATCTTATAAGGATGCCTATCATATGGTAATGAAAGGGGAAGATTGTTCTACATTAGCACCCACCACTTCAAGTTGGTTCCAAAACCAAAATTGTTAAACTACACTAATGTGGTGTCGTGAATGAAAGGTTTATTTTTTTTAACTTGTTTTGTTTTTTAAATTTTGTTTTATTATTATTATTATTATAATAAATATATAAGTTAATTTTTTTTCTTATATATATTATTAGTATATAGTAAAAAAAATACTTAGTAACATTTTCTTTTTAAGTTTATAATACAAATAGTTTAATAATTAATATTATTTATATATAAAATATTTTTAAAAAAATGTATAATATTATAGGTATATTTGTATAGTTATTATCAAACATATAAGCCATAGCTCACCGTTAGGACATTGTCATAGATAATTTGGTGTCAACAATGGAGTTGTGACATATGAGGAGGTTTACAAATTACTAGGTTCTAGGGGTCTTTGAATCCATGTGCACTCTTAGAATTTAGTAAAATGTAGAAATTCATTGTCAAAATTGTAATTTTCCATTGCCGAATATCCACAACTAAAAATGACCAAATAAATGACCAATTGTTATGTGGTCATTTCTAGTCTAGATATCCCGTGACCAAATTTGGTCATTTATCTTGGTCTTTTTTAGTTTATTTTTATCCCGTGACCAAAAGTGGTCATTTATATTGGTGTTTTTTAGTTAGCCCAATTAAATTTATCAATTTTGGTCATTTATCCCTTGAAAAAAATTGTGGTGACCAAAATTTTTGGTCTCCTGGTCACTAATCTCTCATTTTGCACTAGTGAATCATATAGAGATATGTATTCCCAGGATTAAGAATTGTGTTAGGATATAACATGTTGAGCATATAAGTTGATTGTCTTTCTTTTATTGGAAAATAACAAAATTCATGAAGTATAGATGCATGATTGTTTGATTATGATATCCTTTAATAAAATTATATTTAAAGATTTTTCAATATATTCCTGGGATTAGAAATGATATTGTATAACATGATTAAAAGCATATGTTACAAGCCTTCTATTTATTCGTAAATAGTAAAATTCATGTTATGTTTAAATTAATAAGAGTATAGGGTTGCATGATTTTTCATGAGAAGTGATTATAAAACATGCATGATTGTTCATGAGATATGAATATAAAGCATGTATGATTATTTCATGAGATATGAATATGGGGTTGCATAATTTATTTATGAAATATGAATGGGGTTATGCTGAAACATTTATTTAATATGTATATATAACTATACATGAACCATTGCTAGTATATTTGAGGATTCATGTGATTTAAATTCATGAGATGTGGTTACACTGAAACATTGGTTGAAATGTTTTGCATGTATGTATGTGTTATTTGTCATTGTATTAAAATGACTGGATTATGTAAAGTTTCCAATAGCTTGAATAAATTTGTCTTGTAGGGAAAACCATATGCCCTTATTTTCAAGAAAAGAATGACATGAATATGAAGTCATTCTGATGGTTGATCCAGAAAAAAGAATAGATTGGGAGGCTCCTATGATTCTTAGGAAGAAGTCATAATAGAAGCCCTAATACTATTATGAGAGATGTAAAGACTCTCAAAGGTAATTTATTTATCCTAGTTATGTTCATATATATGTTAGACGTACAAGAGTATGCGTATTCATGATGGAGGATGTTATAGCGGATTTCACCACTCCAGGTGAATCACACTTTGTATGGCCTTCCCCTGTCCCGCTGTAGACTCTTTAGACCCCATGGACCACCTTTTATCCTTTGATGTTACCTTGATCATCCCCAAAACTATATAAATAATGATATACGCGGATTTTAACCCGATAACCGTGTACATATGGGGATATGTCCCCGATAACCGCGTACATTGGGATGTGTGCATAATCCAAATCCTTTTTGGAGTTTTCCTTGACTTGGATCCGACTCATTCGACTCCTAGCCTTCCATATGCCTTGAGATCGCTCGGATTCGACCCTTCAGTATAAGGAACCCCTTGGTACATTGAAGGCATATAGAGAGAATTGAAGCAAAGAAACTATAGTCCATTGTTGCCAGGATTTATACTTGATTCTGCATCCCTTTGTCCCTTGGAGCACAGTTGTGTTCTTCCCAAGCTTGCCTTGTACTAGTGAGCTTGCTATCGAGAGATGGAGGATTGAGGTGGTGGAGGCCCAAGTGGGGGATTCAGTTTCTCCAGTTTGCAGACGTGCCGTCGAAGGTTGTATCTATCTTGTAATCTCTGATTTATATTAATAGAAACATCTTTTCCTATCCAATGATGTGTATTTGATTGAATGTTGTATCCATTGGAATATGTCAAATGCTTTTACTTTATTGATGATATATATATGCTAGAATAGATCGAACACCATGATATATAGTATGCTTGTATTGTTTACTTGTTGTTGAGGAAGTATTATATCAATTCAAGCTGAAGATTGGAAAGCTCAACGGGGATATACTTCAACCATCCGGAATAAGGTACGAGGTCTGATCCTTTAGTGTTAGACATTTTATTTCTATTGCATATTGGGAAAGATGGCTTTCTGGAGTCAAGTTTGTCTGTTGTGGTACCCCAAGCCATAGGAATTTCTCTCCGTAACAGAATTGGCGACTCCACTAGGGAGTTCCTAGTAGTTGTCCTTTGGGGGTGATGTTCTTGGCATTCAATGTATTTGAATTGCTCTTTCTCTCTTGTTTCTGTGTCGGGTCTGGGGGCATGCATGCCTGGTAGACTCTGATTGGAGTGAATTTTGTATCAGCCTGCTTGTTTACCTTGTTTTATGCACCCTTTTTCTTCCTGTACGTGGGTTTTGGATTTATAGTCGCGTATACACGCGGTTTCCTCTGGGATTGCCGCGTAAACACATGGGTTTACTGTGAACAGTCATGTATACACTGGATTTTTCCTTTTTGTGGAAGATAGTTGGTTTCTAGGTGAATTTTGTTAGTTGCCGAGTCTCCTTTGGCACTGCCTGAGTCTGTTTTGACCTCTGTTTCTGACCAGAAACGGTTTTTTTAGCCTAAATTTTTTTTTTAGGAAAGTTCTTGTCATGGCATTTTTTATTTTTTGTTTCAGATTAGTGCATTAGAATTCTTTTACCTTGGTGCTTTGCTTGGATGTTGTTTATGTGTGCTTGCAGAGTCTGGGGTTGGTAGAATCATTCTTTTGCTTTTTGCATCTCTTATATTTTCAAAAAATCCAAAAATATTTTCTTTTCATTATGCATTGCATTGTACTTGCACTAGATCTAGATTTGCTTTGGAGTACTAGTTAGGACTTCATATAGGAAAAGTCACATTCAGCATTTGAAGAAAAATTGTGCATTTCACGTAGTACACATACCCTGTTTACATGGACACAATGCATGTGCATTGATTGTTACGGTGTGCATTTTTACTTCATGTTGCATCATAACACCACTAGTTGCACGACCATATCCTATTTTTGAGTAATAAAGCCATCTAAAATCAACGCTAATTAAAATGAATTACACTCTTTTATTTTCTAGGGTGCACCAACAAGCTTAGGTTTTAGGATCTTGGAATAGTTCATTGTAAGTTAATTCTCCAAGATCACTAAACAACAACATTTAGGTGTCTGTCCAGGGAGTGTGTGAAATCCTTGGTATAACCATCGTTCTTAGGATCCTCCTCTCAAATGGGAGTTAAGCACGAGGAAGTGTGATTGGTTATCGATTGGGATGACCCCTAGTCATAACTAAGTAGTACCGGTGATATTGCCAGGATTGTATTCGTATCTGGGGACTCTTTCAGGAGTTTCGGGCTTTGCTACCTTTCCCATATGGTCAATCCCACCTGCGACTGTCCACCTGAGCTTTGATTATATTGAGGTGACCTTAGTGACCTTACCTAGGATATCGAGGGGGTACTTGTAGAGGTTATTATGCATGTGTCCTGGCTAGGTTGGGGTCAGACAGCACAGTCGCTTTATGCATTGAAGCTGAGGGCCACAATAATTGGTTACGTACCTTCTCTTGTGGTGTATAGGGCATCTCAGGCCTCTCCTAGGCGAGACATACCTGCCACATTCAGGAGCTCACTTATCCATCCCTTGTTTTCTTTCATTTGGCTTTAGATTTTATTAGTGATTGCTCTGTGCATGGTAGTTGGCCTAGGGTCTACGTAAATAGAGAGTCTTTGCTACTTTTTGAGTCATTGTGGATTCGAGTGCGGTTCCACGCCGTTCTCATCGATTAGCAGGGCTTTCGCCTTTTACTTATCCTCCTCCTTTGGGAGAGAGACCTAGACAGTCCAGGCGGACTATGTCACACACTGATTCACACACCATGGAGGATCATTCAGAGACTATTCCTGAGCCACCTCCTTCGATTCGTGTTGACGATGGGGAATTTACTCCTACTTATGATCCTTCACCTGACCTAGCTGAGTTCAGTCCTGTGATTTCCTAGATAGGATCTTTTCAAGATAGACCTACTCACCTTAGGGCTGATTCCCCGTTGACACATTACCAATATGGAATGCCGAAAGATGCCAAGACTCACTTTGAACCTGCCAGTACTAGCTACGGTAGTTATGCTATGACTAGTTTTCCTATGCATGATTTGGCATTTCATGTCGAATCCGATTCTGAGCCTAGCACTATGCTTGGGGGCAATCCCATGCCTTACCTTGCGGAATGGTTTGGCAGTACTAGTCACATTCCGCCTTCCATCCCAGTGGTGGAAGCTATATCTCATCTCCCTCCTAGGCCTAGGGTTAGCGATCCAATTAGGATACCTGGTCCCAGATGAGTGACAATAGGTACTAGTACATATCTTCTTACTAAGATTCCTTTGTCCTCGGTTCCAAGTTCTTCAAATGTACATCCTCCACCTTATCCACGTGGTCCTTCGAGCTGATGTATGGCTACGAGTCAGGTCCGTACTGCAATCACTAGGCCGATTGTGTCTCAAGTTCATATACCACCCGCTACTTCGCGAGGCTATATTCACCCGTCTAGTGGTCAGCTTGTCACGTCCGGGGCATATATACCTACTTCTGGTATGTATGTTCCCCCTTCCGGAGCTTATCTTCCTACCTACGGAGTGTCCCATGGGACATCGCATGCGATGACCTATGGACCTTATTACGGGATGCAGTATGGACATGTTTCTTCACCTTACAGAGGTGGGTATCAACAACCTGCTTATTCTCCTAACTATGGCTTCATAGCTCCCACTAGTCAAGGAACACCTTACTATGGTACTTCCACGCCACCCTATACGGGTCAGACAGGAGGAGGACACTATGGCCAAGGCCATGGTGGTGCTCAAACCTATGTGAACCAGGGAGTGGTCCATCGACCTCATGATCCTAGGCTCCCTTTCCTCGCGACGCTTAACCTTCCTGACTTATCGAGACTTACAAACGATCCCGTGGCTCATGACCCGGCTTGGCCAGCTGTCCCTACCAAGCTTCCTTCGGATATACCTAAGTTCGAAGGAAAACCGGGAGAGGATCCGAGCGAACACTTTACCACGTTTCACCTTTGGTGCTCTTCGAATTCATTACATCAAGACTCAGTCTGATTGTAACTATTTCAACGCACCCTCACAAGGCCTGCTGCGAAATGGTATATAGAGTTACCAAAGGGAGCCTTTACCTTGTTTAACGATCTTCCGATGACTTTTCTTAATCACTTTCAGCTACCAGTACGTTATGATGTTAGTACTAAACTCTTGTCGACATTTCGGCAAGATAAAGCCACCCATATTTCTGATCATATTCAGGACTGACGTAGACGAAAGAGATTAATTAAAGCCTTTATACCACCAGAGTTCCTTCTCGAGTGATTCCTCAAGTCTTTATTTCCATATATCGCGAAGGATGTTTCCACATCCGAAGTGCAGAATGAGGAACAAGTGATCTTTAGGCCGCGGGAACTGGACTTGATCTATGCTCAGTCCAGTTTGTTGTATGAGATTATTCCCAACGCTCCTCGTTCTAGTTTCGATCCCAAGGTCAAACCTGGACCACATGCCGATGGCATTGTGGGATGTGCAAGTGAAAAACCTGCAGATTTGGTTGCAAACAAGTTAGTCAATTGTCGCTCAACCAATCTACTTCGGGATAAGCTATGGCTTCGTCTCAACCCACCCAAATGGCGAGTGTACTTTCTGTGCAATCGTAGGACCAGAAGGGTAACCAGCAGCCCGGACATAATACGAAAAAGGGAAAGAATAATAATCGAAAGGGTGGGAATAAGAATGAAAATGCTTCCAATAATGACAAGAATGGTCAGAATGCTGGGGGGGACAAGCAAGCGAAATGTAAAGTTAAATTCCCTTACAAGCTATGTAAGGATGATCATCTTACTTACTTGTGCCCTCGAATTGATGAAGCTTTGAGACTCTTAGCACAAGGCCCAGCTTTGCTAACGAACCCTTTACCGCATAACTAGAATATGAACTCGAAGGCCCAGGAGCAATCTAGTACGAATGATCCACCTAATAATAGTGCTCATGGGTGCATTAACATGGTCCGTGCTGCTAAGGTTGTGACTCGTGCGAAAGATTATGGATCGTCACAACCCAGCCCAGGAAAAGAACCTGATCCACCAGGAACCCCTTTGCGCATTGAGAAACCTGCGGATAAACCTGAAGCTGCACCTCGCATTCCTAAGGGGGTACTTAAGCGCTCCAGGCATAATCCAAATGCTTGAGCCACCTAGAATTATTCAGTTGTCAAGGACTTGGGCCATACTCCTTGTGCGATGTCTGCATTGGAAGTGCTTCAGAGTTGTCCTTCGTAAAGGAAGGCTTTGCTTTCTTCTCTTGGTGTGAACGGTGATGATTCTTCCTCAGTGATCAAATTTGAAACCATAGGACATCAGCCTCACTTTCCCTACTATGTGTCGCTTTTGGTACACGTAGAATGTCTTAATATGATTGTCAAGTGCACTGTGATTGACGAGGGCACTACTGCCTCTGTGATGTCTTTGTCTTGTTGGAAGGGTCTTGGTTCTCCTGAGCTGTCGAAATCAGCGACTATGTTAACTGCTTTTGATGGGAGATATTTTAGGCCACACGGCATCCTTCCCTCTCTTAAGGTCTGTTTGGGGGGGAAGACCGTTGCGATAGAGGTCGAGGTGGTTGATGCGCCCCTCGACTACAATCTCTTGCTGGGTCGGAATTGGATGTATAGCATGCAAGCCATTGCGTCTTCCTTGTTCTGCATTGTACGCTTTCCACATAATGGGAAGATTGTAATGATTGATCAAATGACATTCAAGAATTCCCTTGTTACCGCATCTTCGGGCGCTTCAGTCCCGATCGTTGAACACTCTCAGCCGGCAACTAGGAGTGTGGGTGTAGGTATGTATCCATCCTTTATGGGAAGCTTTATTTGTCCTGCACTGATCCTCATTATAGGATCTAGTTTCGGTAAGGCTTTGTCTTCTATGACCTCGGTGTCTTTTTGCACGACTCATATGGAAGATCTGTGGATTCTTCCTACACCGAGTACCTTGAGTGAGCCTATCGAGACCAACGTGCCGCTTCCTGTAGCCATGATTTCTTATCAAGCCAATCTTCAGAGTGTTGCAGAGCCTTGTTCTTCCTCTTCACGGATGGAGGAGGAAGACCCCTATGTACTGCCAGCATGGGCAGTACAGTCTTCTCATGCCCACGACTGCCTTGATATAGTTTTCCCTTCAGATGAAGCAATCATCGAGGCTATGTCGGGTGTTGAGCCGCCATGGGAGGAAATTCATAATAGTTCATATTTCCTTCCACCGCTTGACCATTTGGAGCATGAGGATTATAGGGAGATTCTTAGTCAGAGAGTTGGTAGTCCCATGATTCCATTACGCTCTCCTGGTCAGATGGCTGATGGGAACATGGCGAACATATCTTCCATGATTGCTATCAACATCTCTCGAAATCTTGGCACCATTGAGAATGTCTATATTGGGGAGGAATGTTCCCAAGTTGAGATTCTCAAATATACCGAGCTATTCAAGGAATTCCATGATGTTTTTGCTTGGTCTTATGATGAGATGCTAGGTATCGACCCTCGGATTGTCGAACATGAAATTAAGACTTACCCCAATGTTAAGCCTATTCAACAACATTTACGCACTGTGAATCTTAGGAAAGCACCCGCCATTAAGGCAGAGATAGAGAAGCTGTTGAAAGCCGGTTTCATCTATCCCGTTCCCTTGACGGAGTGGGTTTCAAACCCCGTTCTAGTGGATAAGAAGCAGGGAGAGATCCAAATATGCACTGATTTCCGTGATTTGAATCGTGCCTATCCTAAGGATAACTTCCCCACACCATTTATAGATCATATTTTGGATGAGTGTGCGGGTAGCGAGGTGTTCTCCTTCATGGACGGATTTTTTGGGTATAACCAGATCCAGATTAAACCTAAGGACCAACACAAGAATGCATTTATTTGTCCTTGGGGAATGTTTGCATATTGGAAAATTCCTTTCGGCCTTAAAAACACCAGAGCTTCATTTCAGCGGGTGATGACCTTGATTTTCCACGATCTCAAGTCTATTATTGAAGTATTTTTGGATGACCTCCCTGCTCATTCTCGTATGAGACTGCATCATCCCTATCACTTGAGATTAGTATTTGAAAGATGCCGACACTATTCGGTTCGATTAAATACTCATAAGTGCATATTTTGCGTAAAGTCAGGTCATTTACTAGGATTCATCATTTCAAAGGAGGGCATAAGAGTTGATCCCTTGAAGGTTGAGGCAATACTCCAATTGTCTCCCCCGAAGAACATTCGTCATCTTCAGTGTTTGCAATGTATGGAAAACTTCTTATGAATATTTGTAGTCAATTTTTCCAATTTGACTAGAGGCTTCATGCGTCTCTTGAAGAAGGATACTCCCTTTGAATGGGATGATTGAGCCCAGGAGTCCTTCGATGCACTTAAGCGAGCCCTAGAATCGGCCTCGGTGATTAGTCCTCCGGATTATAGTCGTGATTTCCTATTATATGTGGCCACGTCTTTAGAGACGATTGGTATGGTATTGGTTCAGGAGGATGAGGAGCTCCAAGAGCATGTCGTATATTATCTGAGCTGAAACCTTATTAACGTAGAGATTCGTTATTCTCATGTCGAGAAGCTTGCCTTAGCAACCGTACATGCGGTTCAGCATTTGAGACATTATATTATCCTTTGCCAGACCTTGGTAGTGGACCATGTCAATCAATTTTAGTTCATCCTCACACGAAGGATAATTGGGGGAAAGTATAATAAATGGATTGTCATTCTGGAAGAGTTCGATCTCAAATTTGTTTCGGCAAAATTGAAGAAATCGTTAATTTTTGCAGAGCTTATATCGGATTTCCTGAGCGAGGCCGAGGAGTTGGTATGTGAGGATACATTTGTTGATGAACATATCTTCTTAATCTCAACGTCTGACCCATGGTATGGAGATATCATAGTATATCTTCAAACACAGAGGACCCCTACTCACCTCTCACAAGATGAACGATGACGATTATGTCACGTCTCTAAGAACTACCTTATAGTGGACAATACTTTGTACCGCCGTGTGGTAGATTCCATTTTACGACATTATTTAACTCATGAGGAGGCTGAGGTTGTGCTGAATGATTGCCATGGAGGGGCATGTGGTGGTCATTTATCTGGGCTTTCTACAGCTCAAAATATTTTGAGAGCGGGTTATTTCTGGTCATCAATATTTAAATATTGTGTTGATGTGGTCAAGAGGTGCCACCCTTGCCAGGTTTTCACACAAAATATGCACTTGAAGCCTGCCCCTTTACAGCCCATTATCACCGCCGGTCCCTTCACCAAGTGGGGGCTCGATTTTATGGATTGCAACCCAACTTCGGCTGGGGGGCACCATCATATTATAGTGGCTGTGGATTATTTCATGAAATGGGTTGAGGCAATGCCTACAGTAAAATCCGACAGTGAGATAGCTGCTCACTTCGTATTCAACCAAATCATTACTCATTTCGGGATTCTGAAAGAGCTTGTCACTGACCATGGATCACACTTTCAGAACCATATGATGGAAGAGTTGGCTTCCAAGTTAGGGTATAAGCAAGAGCACTCCTCTTCTTACTACCCCCAAGCGAATGGACAGGTTGAAGCAGTGAATAAATCACTTAAGTCCATTCTCCAACGAACCATCGCACAAAGCAAGATGAATTGGCATATTATGTTATACCCTGCTTTGTGGGCATATCGAACCGCGGTTAAGACTGCCACTAGTTTTTCTCCATGTAAGCTTGTGCATGGAGTGGAGTCGATATTTCCAGTTGAATTCGAGATCCCTTCATTGAAGCTAGCTGTGGAACTCTTACTAGACACTTCACCTTTGGAGGAGCATCTAGTCCACCTCGAGCAACTTGATGAGTAGCGTCAAGATGCCTTGGTGGCTCTAGAGGTTAATAAACATCGCGTTAAGGTCCAATATGATACATCTGTTTGCCTAAGAGTTTTTAGTGAAGGAGACTTGGTCCTTTTGTGGAATCAATCAAAAGAACCCTTGGGGGCAGGGAAGTTCAATCCTATGTGGTGTGGTCCTTACGTGGTCAAGCGTGTCTTAGAGAAGGGTGCCTATGAGTTAGTCGATTACGAAGGCACAGCTTTGGCGGAGCCTAGAAATGGGATCTATCTCAAAAAATACTATGCATGACCTTTAGCCAAGGCTGTTTGTTGTATATTATTGTACAGCTTTTCATAGTTAGGTTTTTTTTCTTATCGTGATCCGGTTTGTGATTAGTTTCCATTTCTTTTGGCAGATGTCAAGGGAATCTTCCACCTACATAGGATTCGTGGATGGTGCAAGCCGTCACACTCAGCACTCAGCCTCTGCTACTTGGGTGATTTATACTCCCATGGGTTAGGTACTGTCTTCAGGAGGTGTATGTCTACAACCATCTTCCAACAATGTTGCTAAATATAGTGCCGTTATTGAGCTTCTACGGGATGCCATTTCACATGGCATTCTGTCTCTTGAGGTACGTCTTGATTCAGAGTTAGTAGTGTCACAGCTCAATGGTTTGTACCATGTTAGAGATCCGATGTTATTGAGAAGATTCTTACGTGTGAGATTGTTAGAATGGAAATTTGAGAGTATAACATATATACACATTCCAAGAAATGATAATCAGGTTGCTGACTCATATGCTAACTACGTGTTAGATTGGCATTTGTCTCATTCATAATAAATTAATCACAAACATTTTTACACATGAAAATAAATAAACTAATCACCATAAAACTTTTTATATGTCAAAAATGTGGTAATACATAGTGTCATATACAAAAGTGGAGCTTCCAAAGCTTCCATCATATAATACATAGTCATACAAAAACATATACACTCCCAGGCATCTAATCCTATGGAGGAGGGTTGTGATCATGATACATCACTACGGCTCTAGCTAGCCACCGGAATAAACGCACCCATGCACGTGGCACACCCACCACCTGTCGTTGCATGGCCTCAGGCAAGTCCTCGACTTGCGCCATGGGAACTCTATGAGTCAGTCGCACGAAGTTGATATGAATGCTCTGGAGCGTCCACTCCGCATCCACACCTGTGATGTCATCCCCTCTTCCCCTTTGTCTATGACGTGGGAAGTCCTCCAGTCTCCGTGGTCCCACATCTGCACATGAATGGTAGATGTCACTATGTATTGTCACCCAAAAACATGTCTTTTTGATTTCACACAATCAAGAAAATAAAAAAAAATTAAATAACTCAAAAAATTAAAAAAAAAGAGTGAGAGTCGAGATTCGGTACCTATCTCTCCATATGCCGATCCTGGTGGAAATGGCATGTCCGGATCCCCTCGGAAATCTATCCCTCCATAGGGGTAGTCATCTATGGCAACAATCTATCGTCGCCACCATTGAAAGAAGTCGGCTGGATAGGGATTGGCCACCCTACCACCCCCCAGTCTTTGCATAGCATCTGCCCAATGCCGTTGGGATGGATCTCGAACCCCATGGAGAGGAACGTCCACTCTAGGGCTCAATCCTGGTACATGCTCGAAGAAGAATGTGCTCAAAATGTTGTTGAACCCGAAGTTCTGTATCTTTCCTGCCTTACACTCACTGAGCTAGTGTTTCATATTGCCCAGTAGTGTAGTACTCTAGTCATAGATGGTCGGTCTCATACACTCCACCGCATAGAACATCAGCGCCCGCGAGGCCTGATGGAGTGAGGCTAAGCCTGCTATCCTACCCAGTGTCAATAGTATAGCCTTTAGGCCCAGCACCTGTATAGAATTGGTGGGGACTTGACTCCCCACCTTCTCAGTATCTGGGTAGCAGTACATAGCTACGTACTCATCGATAGTAATCCCACCGCCTGGCCCACCTTGAGAACAAAGGTTCACCACCTCCCCCTGTCTAGATAGACCTGTGATAAAGTATATGTCTTCCACCTCTATGGTGAGATACATCCCATCTATCTGGAAAGACTCTGAGTCTGGATCCCAATAGTCTACCAACATCTCTAGCAGTCTTGGTTTGGCCCTCAAACCACCAAGACACTAGAACTTGTAGAGTCTGCATGCTCAGAGAGCTTGTTGTGCCCTCACGTTGGCCCTTACAGCTTCCTCTACTTCACCATGCTCGTGCTCTCTCCATTCTAGCACCATCCTGCAGGAGAAATTACCCAATTGTCCATTAGATTCCTTTAAATCCAGTCGTGTGGCATCATACGCGACTATTTTACAAACAGCCGCGTATGTACACGGTTTCTAGCCTCTTTTTTGCATATAGCCAGCCCTATACACGGAAAAATCTTCGATACCTACATGGGCTAGAGCGCTCATGTAGAGATGGCCTAAACCACTTCATTTCACCATGAAAATCAATAAAAATTATATCGAAATGCATGAGGAGAGCATGAGTAAGTACCTGGAGGAAACGGTTGTGAATTTCGTCGGCTGGATCTCGTGGAATTTGCAGTTGAAAATCAGAGCTCCAATGGGTAAAAGTTTCAAATGATTTCTATTTCTTACTATTTAGAGAAAAATTTTCAAATATTTGAAAAATTTTACCCCCTTTCCTATAGTTTTGACAGTTTCTAACCATTTTGCACCGTTTCTGACATAATTTGTGATGTAGTAGACCATTTTTAGTGCCATTTCAACCGTTGGATTGACCCGTTCGTACTGATCTCAGGTATAACGTCTACACTGGCATATAGGTTAGGTTCACCACTATTTGCATTTTGCATGACCTTATGACCATGTCAGTATGACCTTAGGTACGAACCCACTCTATTATGTCACGGAACCTTCTTGCTGCTATAGAAGTGGCATGATATGAGTGGTAGAGCTTCACCTTACATGGGTACCCTAGTTAGCGCCTTATTTGCATTTGGTGCCCATGCCGACGATTCCTCCTTTAGGCTGTGGGAGTCTGTTGTGTAGTATCGCCATGACATTTCGCAAGAGCCTCATACTCCTCTTGATCTTATGCTAGCCTATTTCCCTCTGGACTCCCCTTATGTCAAGTTGTGAATGCATTATCATGAGCTTTTCCTTCCTTATTGAGCTTTATGCCAGCTCCCCTGACATTGCATTTCAGCCATATAGCCCGAGCTTGTCTCATGTGTAGCCATGCAGAGCCATCTTTTATATCCTTCGTAGCTTGATTTCCCTTTTACCGGGAGGGGATTTTCCCCCGAGTGTCGATATCCTACACATGTATCCTTGCATTGAGCATAGGTATGTTCCACTGCTTGGAACTAGTTTGTTTGCCCTGATGACACTCGCCCCCTCCTATTTTGTAACTATAAAGCTAGTTTATTCTTTTTTCAAGCTTTTCAAATAACTGAAAAAGTCCAAAAAAAATAAAAAAACTAAAAATACGAACAAGGAAAGATGTTATCTTTAGAAGCTATCGAGTCGTGTCGCCTTCGAACAGAGCACTGTATATCACATCCATTGGTTGGGTTATATTTTCACTTTAGGAGTTGTACTCATTTATCTAAGTTTATCTCCACCGACTGGTTAAGCTTCCAGTCCCTATGGAGCCTCTGTTGATGCCTCCTGTGTTGCAGAGATGTCCTAGTTTGCATATCGATTCTATGCTTCCTTCATTCAGTCACCATACACTGTTATTCTCTTGTTCAAAGGAAGTTGAAACCTTTGTCGGCCATTCCTCAGTTATCTTGACTTTGGATGTTGGCCATTCCCGGTACAGTTATTGGTTTGTGCACCTTATGATAGAGTCCTTCCACATTAGATAGCTTTGCTGAGTACCTCGTGTTGGATGATGGGGGATGCCTTAATTCCCTCCTTCTAGTGGATTTCATCCCATCAACTTCAGATGATCTATTCTGGGATTGGAATCTAGAGTCCTTTTGAGTGCCTTGAGACTTGCAGTCATCAGTGACAGGTTCTCTCGCCATCGACAGTTTCTTGGGAATACATCAATGTCCCCTGATCGATGGATTCTCTCAAGTGTTCGACCTCAACACATATATTCACACTTGTTAGTTTGCACTCTAGTACCTTGATTCCCATTTTCATTATCGGTGGGTAATCTCGCGTCTGTTAACGGTATACATCAATGACCGGTAATCAGAAGATGGACTAATATGTTCTACCTTGACACCTCTATTCGCATAGTAGGACATGTACTCGTAGCGGTTTGTGTAGAAAACTTTCCAGACTGGTGGCATCTCTTATATGCTACCCCCTTGATCGTGCCAGTGTTCATGAGATTTCAGCTCTCGTGACTTGATACCAGTGTATGTCAGATATTTCCAGCCACTATGGAGATCTTGGTCCATTGTATATCTTCAGCCAGTTTGGAGATCATGATCCTTTGTATATTGTATATCTTCATCATGGAGATTTTGATCTATGTATATTGTACGTGGAAATGACCACATATGTGATATCATGTATTATGCCTATTCATGTCCATTGTACTCTTATGTATCCAGGGATGCTATATGTACTTGTAGTTATATGCAAAGTTCTATCATGGTGCTATGCTGATTGGGTGGCTGGTCTTCCATTTGGGTACCTTCATCACTCCACTTCTGGGATGGACTTATAATGTATTTCGGCCATCATATGACCCCTCTGACCTCACACATTAGGGGGCATCTATTATAGTGGATTTCACCACTCCAGGTGAATCACACTTTGTATGGCCTTCCCCTATCCCGCTGTAGACTCTTTAGACCCCATGGACCACCTTTTATCCTTTGATGTTACCTTTATCATCCCCAAAACTATATAAAAAATGATATACGCGGATTTTAACCCGATAACCGCGTACATACGCGGATCTGTCCCCGATAACCGTGTACATCGGGATGTGTGCATAATCCAAATCCTTTTTGGAGTTTTCCTTGACTTGGATCTGACTCATTCGACTCCTGGCCTTCCATATGCCTTGAGATCACTTAGATTTGACCCTTCAGTATCCCTTGTGAAGCTATATAAGGAACCCCTTGGTACATTGAAGGCATATAGAGAGAATTGAAGCAAAGAAACTATAGTCCATTGTTGCCAGGATTTATACTTGAGTCAGCATCCCTTTGTCCCTTGGAGCACAGTTGTGTTCTTCCCAAGCTTTCCTTGTACTAGTGAGCTTGCTATCGAGAGATGGAGGATTGAGGTGGTGGAGGCCCAAGTGGGGGATTTAGTTTCTCCGGTTCGCAGACGTGCCGTCAGAGGTTGTATCTATCTTGTAATCTATGATTTATATTAATAGAAACATCTTTTCCTGTCCAATGATGTGTATTTGATTGAATGTTGTATCCATTGGAATATGTCAAATGATTTTACATTATTGATGATATATATATGCTAGAATAGATCTAACACCATGATATATAGTATGCTTGTATTGTTTACTTGTTGTTGAGGAAGTATTACATCAATTCAAGCTAAAGATTGGAAAGCTCAATGGGGATCTACTTCAACCGTTCGGAATAAGGTACGAGGTCTGATCCTTTAGTGTTAGACATTTTATTTCTATTGTATATTGGGAAAGATGGCTTTCTGGAGTCAAGTTTGTCTATTGTGGTACCCCAATCCATAGGAATTTCTCTCCATAACAGAGGACTCAAATTATGATTCTCACATCATGTTGAGAGGGAGAAGTTATATTCACTAGATGCTGGAAAACCAATGGAACTTGTATGATTAAACTCCTTCTATGTAGAAACCTACATGGTGCTCATATTTAGAAGGAAGCTATATGTAAGAATCTTGAATGATTCTTAAGTTTAGAAGTATAACAGTCATTGGATAATATTTTCTTCTATTGAGGAAAAATGTTCAGTAGAGTTCCTGAAAGGATTCAAGAACAATGGATTATAATTCCATGACCACATGAAAGATAAATCTGATTCTTATTCAAATATATAGGATCTTTTAAATGTTATATTTACACAGGTATGAGGATTAATTATATTCTTTACAGTCAGTACATATACATGTACACCAAAGTATGCATTGTGTTACCTACTTAGCACAAGTATATGTAGATTCAGACACGCCTTGGTTAGTGAATGAAAGTTTCACAGATATATGGATTCTGACTAATATAGTGGTGAAGAAAGATCACATCAAAGATGTTACTCAGATAGAGCATACTGTAAAGTAATAAAGCTTTACAAGGTTCTTAGCCAGTTATATCTGAGACATGGTACACATCCACATATGAATAATAGTTCCAACATTCTTACTAAGAATCTATCAGAGACAAGCTTGGTATAGTACTGAAAGTCTCCTCTAGTTGAAGAGGGAGTATTGATGTTGTAACGACCCAAAATATACACCAAAAATTTCTAATCAAAACAAAAACAAGTATAAGGGAGGTGAGAGTCACTTACTTGAAGATAATGCCAGAAAGATACTTGGAGAATCAGTTCCTCCCAAACATAGAAGAAAGTAGCACCACAACTAGCTCAACTCCACCCCCGAGCTAGATCACCACCATGCACACTATAACATCAAGTAAAACTTCCAGGCGACACCCTCTCTCATAGTCCGTAACAAGCTCAATGATGGACTTATGAAAGGGAAAAACATTCAACACATGCACTCGCAGCAAAGTTTATCCATGCACAACACAACATCCTGTGCTATTCCAATGCACCAATATATATATATAGCTTTTTACCAGGTCTTATGCCATCCCAATCAAATCTCCAATCAATCCATAAATCTCTATGATTTATGATCTTGTCTGGTTGTTGAGTTTTAGATTGGATTTGATTGGTAAGGATCTCTCTTTATTGCTTACACATGTTCTCTTGTGCCATGGTGGTGTCCCCTCATGTAACTAAATTATTCAAGTTTCTTTTCCTTTTATTAATAATAACATAATAGTTTCTTGTGCAAAATTTCACTCACACCTCTTGTGAGTATTTTCGAATTTTAAATTATCTCTTACAAAATATAATTGTTTTCAAAATTATTTTCACAAATATAAAATAATAATGTCTTGGGGGTACTAACTTTCTTCCCCCTTATTCTTAACACTGTCCTCGGTGTTCTTTTATTATGAGCTCTCTTGATCATTCCGGAACATGGATGGATATGCCTCCTACATTTTATCTTCCATTTCCATGCTTCCTCCTCAAGGATAAAGTTATTCCATTGCAATTTTGTCACGTCCCCATGCCTCCGACCGGAAAAGAGGACGCGACACAATCTTTAACCACGCGGGCTAAAGCCCCATGGACATGTATATGCATAAAAATGTTGAAATAGAATGCTTAAACATGTGCATTGAAATTGAATAGGAAATCATGAACATTCAATCATGCACAGATGCAATTATCTATCAGACACAGCGGAAACATCATACATTCAAATGAGCATTCAACATGTTCATCACATTCATTAACAGTAAATACGGTTGCAGAGGTAAAAATGGACAAGATTACTTATCTTATAAAAACTCCTTCCACAACCAGCTATGTCGCTGCAACGTTCCACCCAACCATAGGCCAGCGTGCTCCTTAAGCTCTCAGTAGCGCTGCCACCCCCAAGCTGGGCATGATTCTCCAAGGAATAAGGGAACTAGCAGGCTGACACATAGCCAAGGATATACAAAACACCCAGCCAAGCCAACAAAGTTGGGTTTATCAGGCCATCAAGGAGTTGGGAAAGGCTAAATGCTAAGCTGCTGAGCTCATCACAGAGCCAAGAACACCTACACCAGAACTAGCCTGACCTCTAAGACACCCACCCACACCCAACACAAGGAATCAGTCTCTTCTCTGCTACACAGTCCCTTAGGCCCTGCATTCCCTTCCAGTGCTATTTAGGGGTGGTGGAGAAGAAGTCCAACCCTCTAGCTCTATCTGTGTGGTTTCCAACCACTAGGTTTATCAAGCAAAACTAAGCCCCCATCCCTGCTCCTTACACAGTCCGAAGACCAATCATTGCACGCATGCAACAATTTAGCTGTCATAGCTTAAGAAGGGGGGAAAATCCTTGAGTCATTCTTGGCCAAAATGACTCTCAAGCGAATTTACAACAGTTCCCCAACGCAACAGCAAACACAATTCCAACAGGGGGAAATCAGCAGCCCGTCCAGGGCAATGAAGCAAGCGGAAAAGGAATTACATAGACCACCACAGAGTTCTTAAGCATGAAATGAATCCCTATAGGAAATCATGGGTGATAGTGGCAAATTGGCTCCCAGCTTGTTGTGTGTGAGATCCAGCAGAGCAATTGTTTGTGCGTGAGGATGAATGACTCCGTCCCAAGACATAAAGAAACCACAGCAGCATAGTAAATCATGGATAAAAGAGCACGGATCTCAGCTCACTGCATCAGTTGGAAAACCAGGAAAATACCTGTGCGTGAGACCATTGAACAGAAGATGGTTCATGCATGGAGATGAACAACAAATCGTGAGGTCGTGAATTGGAGAGTGTGTGAAGGTTTTCCTTGCCATTGTGAAGTCAATAGTGGGTGGAGTGTGCGTGTGGGTGAGGACTGACAGTCCTGCCACCCCACTCCCAATGATCATAACTGCCTCAACCACCAGCAACCTTTCTTAATGAAAGTGGTTGGAATAAGACAAGGGAAGAAGACACATGGGTTTTTCTCTCATTGGCCAAGGTTTGACAAATTCCCCACATCCTTATCCTTGTGAAAATCATGCCCCTTTTGATTTAGTTGCTGCGAACGTAGCTCGTCGGGTTCATTTTAATTATAGATTCATATTTACATGATGATAAACTCAAAACGTATGCCGCATGCCCCGATATACAATCGGTGACAACTTTAAATCCAAAACATAACATAATCGATCAATGGTGGGGCCTTGGCCTTTAGCTCCGCACCATGATTATTACAATATATACATCATGTACGTTTAATGCAACGGGGTCACAACCGGGGTGTTACAACTTTTATTTGAATGATGGCCCAGTTCCATAGCATACGTTCCTTCATGTCTAGGATGCATAAAGTATTAGTATGGAAATTGCCGTTAGGTTCTACCTGAATCACATTCTAGTCAATTATATTAGTATCATCATGCGTATATATATATATTTTTAATAATGAAACATGAAATACATTGTGTACTTTTATATTATGGGGAGGCGCAAGGTGATAGGCTACTAGTCCTATGTTAGCTAATACTTTGAAAGGTTCACAATACCTTGGCGTCGACTTGGAACATCTTCCCAAACTTGAAGAACTTTTCTTCAAATTTACCTTTAGATATACATGATTTACCGATGTTGAACTCTCTTGGAGTTATGTTTTTAAATCTATGTAACTTTTTTGCCGATCCTGGTAAAATTTTAAGTTTTGTTGCACTTCCTTCACCGTATTTTCTGTCTCCTTTAACATGTTAGGTCCTAAAACAATATTTTGTTTATTTTTGACCATACAATACATCAAATAGACTCATATTTAATGAATCATGATACCATTATTATAATCAAATTCTACTAAATGCAAATAGTCCTCCCATTTACCTGGTTTATCCATATCATACATTTGCAACATGTATTCTAACACTTGGTTAGTTCTTTCAATTCGCCCATGAATCTGTTTGATGATGGTAAGCAATATTGAAATTCAACTGAGTATCTCAACCTTTAAACATAGACTTAAAAAAATTACTTGTAAATTTTGCATCTCTATTAGAAATCACAAATTTTGAAATTCAATGAAATCCAAAAAAATCTCTTTCATAAGAATATCAACTATGTTTATTTCTTTAAAGGTAGATTTCATAGGTATGAAGTGTGCAACTTTACTTATTTCATCAACAACTACAATTATTGAGCTAATTCATTCAAGATTAATTGCTTAACTTCTTCATAATTCAATATATATATAATCTATTTTATAGATTGGAAAGTCTTTTGAGCTTATAGATAAACTAAGGAATCATTTTGATTAACATCCATTTCTAAGTTTTCTTTATTTTAAGTATTCTTCATCAGTTTTAGCTTCTTATTTTATTAAATCTTCAAGATTTGTCTTATAACTACTAAAAGCAACTTACCAAGGTGGAATGGAATTCCTACTTAGGGCATCCACCACTTTGTTCTCTTTGTCTTTTATGTGTTTTTAATTTCAAAATCATACTTGCTCAAGAAGGATAACCACCTTGCTTGGCGAGGATTTAAACTTTGTTGAACAATTTAAATATTTGAAGCTTATGTTATTGTACATTAAAGTGATTTTTATTCTTATTAAGTAATGTCTCCACATTCTTAATGCATGCATAATAAAATCCAGTTCCAAGTCATGTGTTGCATAGTTTCTTTCATATTCTTTAAATTTTCTTCATTCATAATTGATTCCACAATCATGTTCTAGTAACACACCACCTAATTATTCTAATAAGAAATTCGTACATGCAACAATGTCCTTGTATGTATTCACTATTCTTAGAATAGGTACAGTTGTAAGCAAGGGTTTAAGTTTTTTTTTCCAAACTCTCTTGACGCTTATTAGATAATACAAATTTGGTTCCTTTCTTTCGAAGTGAAGTTATTTGGTAAATAATTTTGGAAAACCCTTCAATGAACCTGTGATAGTAACACGCGATTTTCATAAAGGATCAAATACCTGTTATATGCTTAAGAACTCACCAATCTATGATTTTCTTGATTTTATCTAGGTTTACATAAATTCCTTCCTTATATATTATATGACCTAAGTATTGGATTTTAACTTGAAAGAAAATCACATTTACTAAACTTTGCATAAGGGTTATGTTCTTCTAAGGTTGGTAGGACTAACTTCAAACTTTTCTTCATGTTGTTGTTCACAAAATTTTTCATTCAAATAA
This sequence comes from Pseudotsuga menziesii, assembly GCA_001517045.1. Lineage (NCBI taxonomy): Eukaryota > Viridiplantae > Streptophyta > Pinopsida > Pinales > Pinaceae > Pseudotsuga > Pseudotsuga menziesii. Next base: position 114,831 of record LPNX010047911.1, read on the forward strand.
TAAATACTTCACATAGTATAGAACATACATGTGCTTATACGAATCCATTATGCCAAACTGCTATTAACCTCATACCTAGTTTATTTATGCAATTCTTTTGAATCACACTTGTAAACTGAAACTTTGTTGAGGAACTTATGTCACCTAATCTAAAATATTTTTAATCTTCCATGACATAATATAATCCTTTGATTTATAAATACAAATATCATCCTCCATTTTAAATTGTCAAGGATATTCTATACAATATACAATCATCCATTGTATCAAAATTGAAATAAGCAATACATAATTACCTTGACCATCATCCTTTAAAAAAAATATGTCCGTTTAAAAATATGTTTAAATGTATTTGCATCATATTCCCAATGAAGTAAATCACAAAAGAGTCTTTAGTAATGAATGCAAATCTTTCATGTATATAATCAAATCTTTGTAATTTATATAAACTTCGACATGCAAATAACTTACAACTTTATACATTACAATACATATAAAATTATGTTATTTAAACTTGAACATAAGTGCACTAAAATAATCACAACTCTCTATATCCATATTAAATAAATAGATATGACGTAAACAACATTGCACCCAATAAATCATCAAATACTCTTTTAATGGAATCATATAAAATGTTTTCCCTATAAATGCATTCTCTTTTCAATCCTATAAAAAGTGGTATTTTATTTTCATCAAATCTAAAGTGGGTAAATTACACTCCCTTTGAAAATATAAAATGCATTCCTTTTTGTTATATATAAATTATTTATAAGAAAAACAATTTTCAAAAAATAAAATGAACAATCATTTACATTAACATTATCTCAAACTATTTCACATTCCTTTAACTATGAATTATTTGAAAAAGATAAGAATGAATTCTTGCAATCATTTACAAGTATATATATAGAGAGAGAGAGAGGAATCTTTTGATAGATACAAAATCATTAAAACTATCAAATTTTAATTTTATTTAAAAATAAGTGTTACGACCAATCATTTAAATCTTGAATTTGCTCTTTCTATTCTAGATACTAATATTATACTATTTTTTTTCTTCCTAAATTTAATTCTTAATTCCTTTCACCTCAACTTCAAATTACCTTTTTGCCTATTGACATCATTCTCTTCTTATATCATTTCATATTTATAACAACCCCTATATATAATACCTTTTTATTTTATTATACGTGCCTCAGCAGGTATATTGTAATCGATTGCAAGTCAACTTGGGTTGACTCACCTATTAGTTCAAAGTTACATAAAAATTAAAATGTTGTTTATAATGTTTAACTTTATAATTTTATAAATAATAATTCTTAATTATAATAAAAATGTATTTATTTGTGTTGTAATTGGCCAATCACAAATGATGTGAGCTTTGGAATTTGGTATCTGGTTTTCAGATGACAAGTGGCAACTATGACATCAAGATAAGTACAAGTAAATGTCCCATTGACATCTTTAATTTTTCAGATGTTACGTTGGGATGACCATTTAGCTTAAGACCAAACCCTCAACACCTTCTTTAACGAAGTCGTGGGCTTGTTGACCACCTCCCTTTTATAAATATCAACTTCGTCTCCATCTTACCAACCACTTCAACTCTACATAAACTTATCATTTATCTCAACGTCGCGGTGTCGAATCCCGATCATTCGAAAATAGCTGCAGGCTCCGCAGGACTGGGCGATAGATTGTAAAAATGGCCGCAAAGGGATTGGGTGAGGGATGGTATTTCACCAAATCCGAAATCGAAAAATCCAGCCCTTCGAGAATCGATGGATTCGACGCAGGGAAAGAAGATCGGCTGAGGAAATCATACTGCCGTTTTATAAAAGATGTAGGCATGGAATTAAAGCTACCCCACGTGACCATCGCAACAGCAATCATATACTGCCACAGATTCTATCTCCGCCATTCTCACAGCAAAAATGATAGATACACAATCGCAACCGGTTGCCTGCTCCTCGCCAACAAAGTCATGGAGGCGTGACGGAAACTTTTGAACGATTTAACTGTGCTTTCCTACGAATTCCTCCATGAAAACGGAGACCCAGCCACTGCGGAACGCATAAAAGAACCTCATTTCTTCGAGCAGAGAAAACAGTTACTCTTGAAGGCCGAACATTTTCTTCTCTCAACACTCAACTTCGATTTCGATATCGAAACCCCATATAAACCCCTCGCTTCCGCGCTCAAAAAGTTCAATGCATTCCAATGGCATTCGAAGTTTGCATAGGTTTCTTGGAACTTTGTGACTGATGGATTAATGACAACGGTCTGTCTCCAGTTCAAACCCCGGTAAGTTGCTGGTGCGGCTTTCTATCTTGCATCCAGGGGTCTCCAAGTCCAGTTGCCAAGGGATCAAAAGCAATCATGGCTTCTGGAATTCTATATGTCTATGGATCAGCTGAAAGATGCTTGCAATGAACTCATGGGTTTTTCTGAATCCAGAAGAAAGTTGCGCACCCCAACTCTTGAGAGCGGGAATACTTCCCCTGCTGGTAACATGAATGCAGATTATACGCCCACAAGTACTGTCACAAGTGCCTCCGTTGATTCCAGGCAGGAAGAAATCCCGCCCTCCAATCAATGCAGCTGAACAATAATCCAAAGTGATTTTTATTTTTATTTTTGTAAAGTGATTTATGTACTTTCAAGCCTTTGTATCAATATTCATAAGTTATTTTCGTTTGATTTTTTTTAAGGAAAAACTTCTTTTCTATTTAATATTTAACCAAAAATTTAACTTATTTTCTATTTAAGCATAACAACAAATATTAATCAAATATTTATAACGTGAAAGTAAATAAGTACTAACTAAAATCCTAACAATACTAAAAATATGTGTTCAAACATGCTCCACAACCTTACGAAAAGCACTCTAAAAATTAATATTAAAACATTAAAAAAAAAATTTATAACATGAAAGTAAATATTAATCAAATATTTATAACATGAAATGAATCCTTGTTATACACTCGTTACACTTGTGTTAATCTTGTTTATCTGCTCAAGCAAGTTCAAAATCTGAGATAATATCTAAATGTCTATCTACATAAATATAAGCTAATTAAATCAATAGACGTTTTATTTGAGATGGTTGAGACAAATGTACTATCAAGATTGGTAGTTGATGAATGGATAACCAACCGTTCATGGCAGATAACTAAAAGAATTTGAGATAGAAAGAAATATGCAAGGATACATTGATGACCAGGGATAATTTTAGGGGTGAATTTTAGCCCAATGGCTATAACTAAAAGAATTTGAGATAGAAAGAAATATGCATCCATACATTGATAAGTTATAACTCATACTTGAACCCATTTGATTACAAGAACATGACCAATTAAAAAATATGCATGGATACATTGATAACTCATACTTGAACCCATTTGATTACAAGAACATGACCAATTAAAAAATATTTCCAAATTGTCTTCCATTTTATAACTATCTCTCAATCATTTGATCCCTGTAGATGCAATCCAACCACAAACTATGTAGATGTGTTAGTTTAATATGTTTATAATTTCATTATAGAATATTTATCAAAATTATAATTTTGATTAATACATTTATTATTTTAAATGCAAATTTTTGTATTTAACACAATATATTCAATTTTATAAATTCAAAACAATTTTGAGTGATTTTTAAACTTAAAAGTTATAGTTTAAAATAAACTATTATTTTGAAGTTTTTATTTATACATCTTAATTAATATTTAAATTTAATTCAATAAAGTTTATATATTAAAAGAAAACATAATTTCCCATTAATATAAGTGAAACCAAAACATAATTTTAAAACTAAAAGTTACTATTGGGTCCACATCTCTGTCAATCTAGGTGGAAGTAAGAGTTACTTTTGTGGAATTTTAGTTGGCTTTTTGCATCAAAAGCTTTCTTGGCTACCGGCAAAAAGCTTTCTTGGCTACTGGTAATTTGCAATTCTGACTCTTAATAAACTAATATTATGTTATTAGGTTATTGTAAACAGTCATACCAAGTGAAAATAAATAAATAAATTATGCAACTATATTATCATAATAAAAAATAAAACCTGCAAGATGCATGGGATTCATGGTCGAGGACCTATCCTCATGTTATCATTGGAATTTCAATAATAAAAAAACTGAAACAAAAAGTAAAACTCCACCTCATCATAAAAAGAAAACAAGTGGAAATAGCAACATAGTTGCTAAGTACCCGCCTCTTAAGAAAAGTCTCAAGAAAATAGTAATACGTTGAATATAAAAAAAAAAAGTAACAATAGATGTAGCAAAAAGATGTTCTATGAAACCACCACCAATGTTAGATGGATGACTTCATACTCTTTAAAATAGTTTGAGTTTTTACATATACTTCAATTGGAGGCCTAATAAAACAACCATTGAGTTTGCACAAAATTATATAATTTAAAAGTTGGGTTAGTGAGCATAAATATGTGTTGCACTACAAGTAGTCAATAAAAGTTACGGATCCCATTGAAAAAATACACTTCCCCAAATTCCAGAGAGCTTAAGGTTAAAAACATGTCACAAACAAAATTTATTAACAAACATATCAAAAGACATAAAATCTGGATGAAATAGCATTAGAACAAGCTATAGGATTGTTTGAGTAACAGTTTATGGTTTTCTCAATGTAGACTACACAATAGTTATTAAGGCACTTGCCTCCATTTTCATTCTTCCTTTTTTTTATGAGAGCATGATCGACAAATGACACACTAGTTGCAAATCACAAGTCAGATTAGAACAGAATGCCTATGATATGATTTTCGTCATAGTACTTTGGTGTTATATGCTCTTGGGAATTCTCTGGGTCAGAATGAAAGAGACATATTACAACCATTGAACTTTAGTTTTGACAGTGGAACAAAGAAAGGGACATCATTTTTTTTGAAGACCTAACGATTGAAACTGTTTTTGTACAATGCTTGTGGAACCGATGTCAATAATTGTCAAAACTAGAATGGATTCAAATCATGCCCCAATCTACAAAGCACATAGACTGTGTATGCTCCCCCACCTCTCATCCCTCATGATATTGTTTACAACATGTTGAATCAAGTTTTACGCAAAAACTAGTTTATAGTGTGCATGCCAATACATAAATACAATAATTAAACAACACGTTCTGTGTAGATTGTTTACTGCATTCCACAATTGTTTAATCAATCTAACAAATTATTCTACATTTAGTTAAATACAAAGTCATTTCCTTAATTACAAAGCTTAGTAAGCAAGGGTGTGACTAGCAACGAGGCCATGTTGCCAGGGTTGACTGCTCGTAGTAAAGTAGGTCGGCCTTCCCAGTATGATAGGCGATTATCTATCTTGTTAGACTTGGTGGGCACTAAGAGAACATCACTTACATATCCTACTTGTAGCTCAGTGTCATGAGAATCATTGCCGAATCAAGTGTTTGAATGTCAACCAAGATTGAGCACCAAGGTACACTTAGGCACGCTGCCAGATACGTTGGTTAACACCGAGTTTAGAAGCATGGAATAGTTGGGGAAAATGTAGCGAGGGATGATGGTTGTACTCCTACTACGATATATTAGGAAGAGTATTCAAGTATCACCAGATCTATCCATATTGTAGTGGGAGATAGCACACCATTTAACTTACACTCCACCACTTATAGGATAAAACGATTAAACTTGACCATCACCGCAAGGTTGTTTACAGCCACCAATTACAAGATAGGGCATTTAAGTTTGAAATTTGATATACAATCCTTCACAAATCCATTAGACACAATTTAAATCATTCTACTCCTTTACCACAAGTGAATCCCGCAGAGGTCAGCTAATTTTCAGAGATTACAGTCACTAGTTTGCTATGTTTTCCAGTTTTACAGAATTAAACATTTAGCAGCTAACAAAATTTAGATAATGATATATCGATCATATTAAATGCTATATACCATCTACACTCTCGCTTGAGAGAGAGTGGGTTTTATTGGAAATATTAGGGAGATGTAATCGGTCGTAACCCAAAGCTCACATTTTTGAGGTTTAAGGATATGAAACTATGAATAGTTGCCCTTCTAGATCTCGTAAAGGTTTCAACATTACAATAAATTCAAAAGGGATTTCTATGAGAGAATGCACAAAAGGATAAACATAGTAGGAATTTAAATATGGGTATGCAAGACAGTTTTCTATTGAAAAAGATGACTAGATCCAAACCCTTGACAAGTTGGGGATTTGATTTAGATACAAAATGCTAAATACGATGACAACCCAAATGAATTTTTTTATAATGAAAGATGAAGCACATATAGATACCAATTTCATAAATATATATAGGTTAGTTAGCTATGAAAATGCACACACGTTCATACTTACACAGATTGCTACAATGAATCTCATCATTAAATCACCATAATCACATCCTTTATCATGGAATTGTAAAAATGAGAAACAAATTGGATAATGTTGCTATTATAAAACTACAACTGACCTCTAATCAGTAAAAGAAAATGATGAGCCCTCATGTTTGAGCTTTGAACCTTATGCTCTCATACCATATTGTAATGACCCTAAAATATACACCAGAAATTTCTAATCAAAACACAAACAAGTATAAGGGAGGTTAAAGTCACCTACTTGAATGTTGAAGATAATGTCAGAAAGATATGTGGAGAATCAGTTCCTCCCAACCATAGAAGAGAGTATCACCACATGTAGCTCAACTCCACCCTCAAGCTGGATCACCACCATGGACACTAGAACAACAAGTAAAACTTCCATGCACACTCTCTCTCAGAGTCCGTAACAAGCTCAATGATGGACTTATGAAAGGGAGAAACACTCAACACATGCACTCATAAAGTTTCTCCATGCATAACACGATGTCCCGTGCTATTCTAGTGCACCAATATATATAGATTTTTCCCAGGTCTTATGCCATCCCAATCAAATCTCCAATCAATCCATAAATACCTATGATTTACGATCTTGTCTAATTGTTGAGTTTTAGCTATTGGATTTGATTGGTAAAGATCTGTCTTAGTTGCTTACACATGTTCTCTTGTGCCATGGTGATGTCCCCTCATGTAACTAAATTCTCCAACTCTATTATCCTTTTATTAATAATAAAATAATAGTTTGTTGTTCAAAATGTCACTCCCACCTCTTGTGAGTATTTTCGAGTTTTAAATTAAATCTTATAAAATATAATTGTTTTCGAAATTCTTTTCACAAATATAAAATGATAATTTCTTGGTGGTATTAGAAATGTATATTCATAGGAAGCACGAGTTAAAAAAACCCCAAACTAGTTAGTCATGGTACATGACTCGGGAAGCCAGGGGTTGTGATATCTTGTGGAGAGAATCCACATGAGAAGAGACATGGTCAAAGTATCAGACACTATTGATACTAAAAAAGAGTTATAGTCTATACTCTCAGAGAACAGTTAAACCTCTTGGAGAGGTATTTGGGGTGTTGCATTATAAAGAGAACAATCACTAAGAAAGTGATCAGAACTTGAAGAATATCACAGAGAATGGAAAGTTCACTAAGAGAACTTTTTCAGATGATAGAATATTCTTGAAGTCAACAAATGTTGATCATTGAAATAAAACATAAGACTTATTTCTACATGATATTACAAATTTAATGTGCTGTATATGATGGATATGAAATCCATAGTTTGTAGTTTAGAGAAATTGCATTTTGGATTGGATCTAGATGATGCTATTGTAATTAAGTAGCTATATGGTCTCTTGATGTACTTAACATACCTATAGTATTTTAAGCTTGTTACTAAGCATATGTTTGAGTACCTTTTATGTACATTGAAACATGTTATTTATTGTATTTGATACATGGTAGACCTATTAAGCTATCCAACTATTATTTTAGCATGAGATAAACATAAATTACGGATAGTACTACAAAATCTAAGTGTATCGCGGCTAGTACTACAGTATCAAGGTGCATGTCAAAGTGTATTACATAAGAAAATGTATTTTGCAGATAGTACTACTTGCTGAGAAGTAACGTAGTTTTGGGATGCTACCTAGTGGGCTAAATACTTTAGCCTACCGTTATTAGGTGTTGTAAAATCAAGATTTATGAGAACCTCATGTTTCATGTTATGTTGAAACACATTAAGATGAAGTATCACTTCATTGGATTCATGGTCATGGAAGTAAAATTTCAGTACATAGCTGTTGATGACCATATTGCAAAAGTGTGGACAAGCCGGTTTTCAATGGCGAAGTATAGACACTTATGAGATAAGTTGGGTATGGCATAAAATGCTTGGTAAAGAAGAGAATGTCTCCCTCGTTGAGAGGGATTTTTAAATATACAACATCAGGAGTCATTCTCCAAGTCTTGTGTTGTGTCAAGTTAGATATTTTTGTTGTATCAAGTCAGAAAATTTTGTTGTATCAAGTTAAGGACTCGTGTGGTATCGAGTCAGGACATTGCATTGTATCAAATCCTATCTATGTCCTCATGTAATGAGGTGGGATGTCTTTACTATGATCTTTTGTTGTATCAAGATTACAGTCTTGTGTTGTATCAATACTGTGAACTTGTGTTGTATCAAGTATGGACTTTTCTTGTATCAAGTCAATTATTCTCATAGACAGCACCATATGGGATGAATCTCCAATTGTGGAAATGATATTGTGTTGTATCAAGATTGAAGTCTTGTGTTGTATCAATACTATGGACCTCCATTTGTTGAGGTGGTTATGCTATGTGATGTATTACTAGTCATGGTCATTGAGTGCTATAAGTCTCCTTTAGGGATTATCTACCCCTAGAGTGAATTACTTTAGCATATGACTATATGGTTGAGAGTAATATATATGATCATCAATATGGAATAATTATTTTGAGTATGATATGATAAGATGGATAAATAAATACACATGTGGACCATGCAACAAATAATAAACGAAAAAGAGATAAGCATAGAGAGAGAATGAATTCGAATTGCCTATGTATGCCTTCATGTGAAATAGAATTGTAAAAGGATTCAATTAAAGACTTAGTTGTAAATAAAGAATGTATCAATTGAATAAGGAATCTCTCTAAGATCCATGCAAAGATAAAAAATAGTAAATAATGTAATTGAATTAATAAAGACTTATGTGTTTCAATTAATTATAAGAAACTTACAGAGATCCATGCAAATGTTTTGCATAAATGGCACTAAGAGTGAAGCAAATGACACTTAAGTTAGCCTGTTAACTAAGTGATCAACATTCATTTAACTAAGAAGATCCATGCATAAATTAATAATAAAAATTGTGCAGTAAATGTGAATCAG
>LPNX010047911.1:124509-135448 GCA_001517045.1 Pseudotsuga menziesii
CACAAGATCCAGCTCCAGCAATATTATGATAAGCCTCACATTGTCCCTACTCATAGAGTTATTCAAGGAAATGAACCTGCCAAGAGTTTTCCTCACACCTTCCAAGACCTTATGATGCCAAAGCTCTAATGTAATCCTAGGATAAAGGACACACACCTATTTCAGTTAAATTGAATTCCTTCATGGATCAAATCCATGTTTCTATTTTTTCAAGTTGAAACATGACATCCTCAACAACTAATCCTACTTAAGGAGAAACTTTCTATCCTTCAATTTTTTCAACAAAAAGCACAACCACCATCAGACTAAAACATGGAAAACATGTGTATACAATAGGAACATATGCCATACCTCTATGAGGCATGAAAAAATATATTCAACTTTTATAAACTTACCCATAAACCTCCCAACCAACATCTTATCCATTAAACCCTTGAACTAAGAAAATATCACATCCAATCCCACCCCTAGTTTTACCCTTTTCAAGCTATAGTTTTGAAGCATTTACGACTTCTTTTCTTGTGAGATAACTTGAAGTATTCCTAATTTTTTTGTCCTCATGGCCCAGAATCCTTAGCTTCTAAATTCCCTTCGTCCCCTTCACTCTTCTTCAACTTCCTCCTGACCCTTACAAAAAATGACCCTATTGAGCCCAACAACTTTCCCAAGTCTTAGAACTTGGGGACCCTTTCTTACTTTTAAAATATTGTTTCTTTCATAGAGAGGACTCCTTTATTCTATAGTTAAGAGGGAATGGTTATTATCTCGACTCATATTGCTTGGTGACTATATTTTATGTTCATGGGCATATATTGTAACATGGTCTTTGAAACCTTTGATGCTTTAAAAATTGTTCCTAAGTTGCTATTCTCGTAGAACTATGATATTGCACATTCATTCAATAACTCAATATTTTTTAGATTCACCTACGGTCAAACGCTTGGGATATGCAAGATCTCCCTTGGATAACTTTCTATCTAAAATAATTGTGCCATGGGATAAAAGAGGGAAGGAACTAAGTGGTCGAGAGTGTGAGTCTCATGATAAGGATTTTAATTTTAAACTCCATGCTACATGCACCACACTACTCCTATACAAAAAAAAATTATACTTTACATCGAATGAGACTAAAATGGATTCCTAGTAAAGTTCCATGGTGTGACTACCTATTCCTCACATGGATCCGTTGGTTAGAAGTTCATATGGCACACGATCATAGCTCACTAAACCAATTTTTTTAACATAATGATGAACACACCATAGCATGTTCCTTTGAAAGTTTAAAATTTCACAACAATTTTGTCACATCATGTCCCTTAAAAAATTCACTACATCACCTGGATCCAAAAATTCGGAACTTCATGATGGAAATGGCCATGTCATGTTCTTTTGAAATTTCAAACCTCATGTAGTCATGACTATATCATATTCTCACTGGGAAGTTTAAGCAATGTGATACTAGTGGTTAATTAGTTGCACCCTTGATAAAATTCCAAACTTCATGGTGCATGTGACATTATCATTTCTTGGTGCAAATTTTCAATCAGAAAATATCACAATCCTTAATTATCAGAGGAACCATGACCACCACCGAAGGAATTCGAACGACTACATTAGAAATTGACACTTACTACCAAGATTATACATCAAATATTCAAAAAATAGAATTGCAAAGACACAACATTTCCCATTGTACATAACAATACCAAGGGCCCATTATCACTACCAAAACTTGAGATAAACAATCATCCATCTATAGTTATAACTCTAAAACTTGTTGGTCATGACACAATATAAGTCTCTAGGCACATTGCTTTTCCCTACAATTTCCCACGCATCGATCATGTCCTATAATTTTCCCATGTGTTGTGGTAATGTCCTACAATTTTCTCACCTCAATGTAAATTAAGTCTATCTATCATTATGTTTAATACTATTACTGTTGTTTATATAAACTAAATCTGAATATTGTCATGTTTCCACAGGTCTTTGAAAATTTTGATATACTTCTCCACAAGGGTTCGACAAATCTCCCTATACCTAGGTATCATATGTAATTAAGTACACTATTAATTTGATTTTTTTGACTTAGTATGGTTTATTTCTAATTTTGTGTACATAATAAACTGTAATATTACAAATGTGTATGCAGGTGCCACCATTCCACCTGTCACCCTTTCTGTCGAGTTTATATGCCTAGTGTAGTCACAAGTGGGTCCATACCCTTCCATATACACCCCGCCCCCGCTTCCATCCAATTTATACACCAATTGTGGCCACTAGTGTGTCCACATCTGTCAAAACCTCAATTTTTCACAAAAAAATGAAATTTTGAAATAACATAAAATGTTGAAACTATGGGCTACTAACAACTATAGGTTAGCAATAAAAGAAACAATTAAAATATTAGTATTACATAATCTCAATTATGTGAACTCAGCATTTCCCTTTTTGTAACAAGATTAAGTTTAACGTGTGCCAGGTTTCTATTTTCAGTTTACTGATGAGTTTTCTTTTGACAAGTAGGTGGAAACTAACTTTGAAATCCTAGGCTCACTTAGCATTTTTGCTAATGCAAAAAGATTACTTGTTCTTACAGGTTTACAGGTATGAATGATTGAGTAATGTTTTTAATTTCATAAAGTATCCAGCAGTGTTTCTATCTGCAAAAATAATAAGCTTAGTAAATAAGCTGCTATGTTTCAAATGAACTTCCGTGAGGTAAAACCAGTTTATTTTCTTCAGTTGTTCTTGTAAACAAAGTTTAGATGATTGAGTTTCTTTCTTTAATGTATGTAGTGACAATAAACTACTTTTTGTGGCTCTAGACTTGTAATCTTAGTTGCTTGATAACTTCTAATTTAATAAGTATTACTTGCAACATTATACTGTGGTACTTTGGGTTATTATACATTATCATACCACTCATTCGAGTTTCAATTTTCTCCATATTTATCTTCTTCCAGCCTATAAACTTTTGACATTAAGTTGATTAAGATAAAAACGATAGTGTCTTTTCACAAGAAAACGCTATTGTCTACTTCTCTTAAAACTATGTCAAACCATGAGGTTCTATTGATTATAGATTTTGAGTAGGACCAATCCATTCTAAACCTTATTATTCTGTAATACTTTCCTTGTATTAAGATTACTGTTTACCAGCAGTTTCTAAGTTGATGTTTCTATAATAATAACCTTCTATCCTATGGTAAGTGTCAGTTATTTTATGTAAGCATAAAATCATTTTACTAAGTATATACACTTGGCAATTTACGAGCAAAAAGCCATGTTGAGAAACAAGCAAAGACTATTAAAAGTCTAATCCCAAATGGACTATGTAAAGGAGCTCAATATATCTCTTTTACCATACTAACCTTCTTTATTGTTTATTTCCAATCGATCGTTGGTTCTACATATATGAATTAAAACATTCAATTCTGTCATTAAAATGAAGCTCCTAAACAAGTGTATACAATATTGATCTTGTAAAGAATTCATAAATCTAATCTTTTATTGTGCTAATCAACTTTTATCATAATTTCCACTAGAGTTGTGGGTTTAGAGGATCCTAGCCTTGCGTTGACCATAATGTATATGGAAACATAGAATTATATAGTTATTCAAAGATTTGCACAAATTAACTTGGACTTTATATTAAACAAATCGTTATTATATTTTAACATTGACAAACATGGTAATCATAATGTTCATATTATAATATTGTTGTTGGTAAATGATTTGATGAATCATTTCCATCCCAAACTGATTGGTTTATGAGTAAAGGGTTTTATTTTATAAAACAAATATAAACAATCATAATAGTTTTTGAACTATATGATTACTATATCTTTGATTTGTCAACGATCCGAGGTTTGTTTTTATATAATGCCCAAAAAACATTATGTTATACACGTATTATGTGAATGATGAACTTTATAAATGATTGATCAACATTATTTGTTCAAAAATCAATGTAAATTATTGGCATGCCAGTGACTATAGAGCTTCGACCCATGCATTATTTAATTTTTCCAGTGGGCACGTGGACTTCTCCTGTCCGTGCATTAGCGATATAAATTCCTTGTAACCCTACTCTTTGTCATTTCCCTCCATAGTTCTTGGGCCTTTGGGCTGCTTTCCAACCATTCTCATGGTGTCCATGTTACCCTTCTAGTTGCTAGTTGTGTTCAGAGTCTTTGTTTAAATTGTTTCTGCCTCCTCCATTCGGTCTCAATCTCTTTCTGTGTACTGTAAGTCTTATCTCTATGAGGGTTTGTTGAGAGTTGTGGTATAAGGCTTACGGCCTGTATGTGGCTCCTTTCTTGTTCATCCATGGCCTTTCAATGCAGAGATAGGTTTAAGATTTGCTTGTTGTTAGTTAAAGCACTGCCCTTGTCGTAGGGTTTGAGAGTTACATTTTCACACCTTGCTTGTTGGTGATAGCTCCAGCTTTGTTGTCTAGCTCTCTCATGGCTGTGCCCATACTTGTTCTTGATACTACTATCAGTGTAGCTTATACATGAGTCCTTGTCGTCTCCGTCGTTGCGAAAATGATGGTTTGGCTTCTTGTTTTGCTGGTTTTAGTGCTGTTGTTCCTTCATGGCTCCTTAAGCTTCACTTCTAGGTAATGTATACATTTGAGGAATTTCAAGACTAGAATTTTCTTTCAGTATAATAGTTTTAAAAGTAGATTTTAAATAAACTTTGGTTTTTATCTTTGCAGGTGATAGTTCGCAACCTTTGGCAGAAAGAACTTTACAAAGGACCGGTGCTCTGGCTACGGGTAAGCCGTGGTTATCAAATGGCATTCCCTACTTGTGTAGTCCTTAGAGGACAGTTTCTAGTTGGAAAGTTACGCCATGGTTGTTACCTAGTATTGGGTTATTGTTCTTCAAATTACTATTTTGGTTTTTGTTAAACCCTTGCTTACAGCAGGGTACTCCGGCTCAAGCCATGACTTGTAAATGTTTGTTTCTCATTTTTGTACAATGTTTAAGTTTAAATCCTTTACGGCCTATCAAACAATACACAATTTCTTTTAAAGCAGGAAGATTAACCTTTGAGCTCAGACTTAGTTTATCATTTAGCTCTTATGGTGATTTTGTAAACTAGGGTTTTTACCCTATTCGCCTGTGTAATAGAAATTTTGTTGTATATTGTTTATTTTGAATTAGTAATAGTGTTAATAGTTTTAATAATGTTATACCATCATATTAAAATTATTTACTTACACGATCATATATTCGAGCTAGGGTTTCCTGTAGGTAACCTGTGTGTAAAATAATTTCCTCAATTATTATTTAAGTTTTAGTTACTTAATTTAATCGATCTAATTATTGTTGTAGGTATATAATGAGTTATATTACCATAGTTGTCTTTTCATTGACATCCTTAAGGACTGTAATAATCTACTACAGTTTAGTTGTTTAATAATAAATAATCCAAATACTTGGATTATCGTTTAAATGATTATCATTTACATATATTGTTGTTATTAGGGTTTTGACCCTGTACTTTCTTTTACAAGTAAATTTTGTTTATAATAGTTAAAAGAATTAGTTCTTTTATAAATAACATTTATTAATGTTATTTATTGTCGTATTCTAGTTGTTTATTAAATAAAATACATATAGGGTTATTAAAGTTCTTTGATAAGATGTTCATAAACTTTGTACTTAATTTGTCCTTTAGAAATTAATTATGTTAATAACACACTACTTTAGATTTAAATATTTGTAGATATAGTTAGTTATTATTAACAGTAAATAAACTAAGTATATCAGACTTAAATCTTTACTTAGTAGAATAAAATAAGTGTTTTATCTGAGTTATTTCTACTCCCTCTATTACAGGTTAATAGTATAATTACAAAATAAAGTACTGTGTAAGAATAATAACTTATCTACTTGAATAACTTATTAATATAATAAATCTGTTACCTATAAAGTATTATGGCTATTTCTTTTCTAGCATTCTTACAACAACAATCTGATTAAACAATAAACCTAACTAAACCGGTTAATGTTCTTTTATGATAACAAGCTACATACAGAAATACATTACTCTGATATTATGAAATGCATAATACATTTATTCATTTCAGATTTCTATCATATCCTTCATCTATTTTAAAATACACTGCCTATGCTGGAGTATGGTTTGGTCCTTCGAGATGTGGAAAAACACAGGTTAGGATTACTTTTCATAAGTTTCAAATTCAACTTTTTTCAATAAATTAAAATATTACTAACTCTATCAGTTCACAACTAAACATTTAGCATTCATTAAATAGCCAGTCTCACATTTAACCATTTAACACAGTAAAACAAAAAGACTATAGAACCTGATTAAGCTAGACAACAACAACGTTAGGAGGCCATTCCTCCCTACCAACTCCTGGAGAGCGCTCAAACAACGTCTCCTCAGGACCCCCGAGCCTGTTCCTAGTCTCCTTGGCTAAGAACTGGTGGACCAAGCAAACAATAGACTAGTCCAATGACTCAGTAATGATTATGCACTCAGCAATAAGATCCTTCAGCTAAAAATCTACACTAGATCACTCAGCAATTTAATCCCCTCAAACACTTTCCACAAATTCCCTTGCCACTGAATTCTTTGAAGTTCATTCACCTGAATGATCAGTTCCCTCGAATGAGTAGCCTCAGCTCTCTTCAATGGGCATTTTTATAAAGATTTCCTAGGTCTTTTGGGTTAGTTGTTATTAATTGAGCCACCTGATCTGATCCCACTTTCTTGGGGGATCATGACCCCAAATGTAGGGAGGTTGGCACCTGCAACAGTTGGAAGTGTTTGAGTATGCTTCCATTTGTCTGTTTGCTCTCCACCCAGTCTCCTCCACCAACTTGACCAATAAACACTCTTTTAACAGCTCTCCTAAGCTGTTGTCTCCACTTTTATTTATTTATAATTAAAATATTCAAAATTACATTCAATATCCTTGACTTTGCTTAGTCATCATTTACAACTTAGCATAAAATTTAACATAATTTCTTGAAATAAAATCAAATAAGATAATATTATTTTTGCAAAATTGGGGCATGGGACATACACACCCCCTTAGAACATAACATCGTCCTCGATGTTATTTATTCTTTATCCTCAGAATTCCCCTGGAACAGAATTGGATATGCATCTCACATATTACTTTCCAATTCCCAGGTGGATTTCGCTAGACTAAGGTGCTTCCATTACACCTTCACCTATCAAATGGTGTAGTTCCGAAGTATGATCTCCCTCCGCCCGAGGATACTGTCCGGTTCCACCTGAAAATCTCCTTCTGGTTCCACCTGTACATCATTCCAGTTAACAACATGAGTAGCATCATGAACATATTTCTTTAATACATAAATGTGAAAAACATTATGTACTCTTAAATTTTCTGGTAATGCTAATTGATAAGCTACTTGCCCAATCCTAGACATAATTTCAAATGGACCACAGTAACGAGGTGCCAATTTTGCACAACTCCCCAATCTCAGACAACTCTTTTTGGGCCTTACCTTGATGAACACATGTTCACCTACCTGAAACTCCTTTGGAGTTCTTTTTAAGTCTGCTTGACTTTTCTGTCGATCCTGTGCAATTTTCAGATTTCCTTGCACCTGTTTTACAATTTCTTCTATTTATTTTAACAGTTCAATACCTAAAACCAATCTATCCACTGAATTACTCAAAGATATAGGAGTATTACATTTCTTTCCATATAAAATTTCAAAAGGAGTAAATCTGGCTAATGTCTTATAATTATTATTATAAGCAAATTCTACGAGATCCAAATAATCCTCCCATTTACTTGGCTGGTCTTTCATATACATTATTAATAGATCTTCCAGTACTTAGTTTACCCTTTCAGTTTGTCCATCTATTTGAGGATGGAATGAAGTACTAAAATTTAATGTAGTGTTTAACCCTTTAAACAAATATTTCCAAAAGTTTCTTGTAAATTTAGGATCTCTATCTGAGATTATGACTTTTGGTACACCATGCAATCGAAAATTTTAGAAAGATATCAGTGATGTTTTCAGCTTTATAAGTAGTTTTAATAGGTATAAAGTGAGCTTCTTTTCTTCACTTATCGACTACTACCATGATAGAATCATTTTGATTCTGATTTCTATGCAACCCAGTAATAAAATCTAGACTAATTATCTTCCATTTCCAGCTAGGAATGGGTAATGGCTGAAGCAATCCAGCTGAATGTTGATGTTTAGTTTTCTCCTGCTAACACTCAAAACACCTAGAAATATATTCTGCTACTTTAGTCTTCATATTTGTCCAAAAATGCTCTTTTCTTAACATAGTTATAGTCTTTGATAACTTGGATGACCCGAGTATGGACTTTTATGAATTTCATCCAGAATTAACAGCCTAACTTTAGGTACATACATTCTGTCTTTATACAGTAAAAATTCTTTTGCATTTAAACTGTAACCTTTACTGAAGCTTTCTATTGTATTTTCTTTAGTTTTAGCTTGTAAACTTTGGTAAATTTCATCTTGTTTTATTCCTTCTTTGTAAAGTACCCCTGATACCTTCAAGCTATAAAGCATTCAAGAAGTCTGCAAAATAAAACTTTAGAAATCTTTTCACCAATCAAAACATTTATACTGCATTTATAACCATCATGTAAACAAGGAAATAAACCAGCACAACAAATAAAACGAAAGAGGCAACCATCTTCACGTGGTTCACCTCGTCCACGAGGCTACATCCACCAACATTTTGCTAGTTTCTTTATTTCTTTAATCTATCAAAGGCTTACAATTCTGCATTACCCAAGATGCAAATTATTTACACAGTCTCTCTCTTTTGTAGAGGTATTTCATAACACATAAATGCCTTACATCAAGGCTTACCAATTGAAAGGGCGGACATGCCCACCCAGCAAAAACACTCACAACTTAGACCAGATCATATCCATTTTCTACACTTTAAATACTAAGGTAGTATGGGATCCTCGCCACATTTGGGGAACATTTAAACACGGCACTAGAGCTCATCAAAGTGAGCAGCCAGCCGACATGTGATCAGCATTCCATTTTCTTTTTAAAATATACAAACATATATATATTTACCAGCATTTCATTTTCCTTTTAAAATATATATAAACATATATATTTTACCAGCATTCCGTTTCCTTTTTAAAATATATAAACATATATATTTTACCAGCATTCCGTTTTCCTTTTAAAATATACAAACATATATATATATTTACCAGCATTTCATTTTCCTTTTAAAATATATAAACATATATATTTTACCATTCCGTTTTCTTTTTAAAATATATATATACATATATATTTTACCAGCATCAAAAATATATAAACATATATATTTTACCACCATTCCGTTTCCTTTTTAAAATATATAAACATATATATTTTACCAGCATTTCATTTTCCTTTTAAAATATATAAACATATATATTTTACCATCATTCCGTTTTCCTTTTAAAATATATATAAACATATATATTTTACGAGCATTTCATTTTCCTTTAAAAATATATAAACATATATATTTTACCAGCATTGTGTTTTCCTTTTAAAATATATATAAACATATATATTTTACCAGCATTTCATTTTCCTTTTAAAATATATAAACATATATATTTTACCAGTATTCCGTTTTCCTTTTAAAATATATATATACATATATATTTTACCAGCATAAAAAATATATAAACATATATATTTTACCAGCATTTCAACCAATCATTACATCTATCACGGCCATAGGTCAGTAGCTAAAAGCCATAGAAAAAGGGTTTTTCCCCAATGCTGATATTGATCTCAATGGGAAGCCTTCATCAAGATGAAAACGCATATCTAAAAGCAAACTTTAACAGATAAAAAAGACATATCTTAAAGGGATGTCTTCAACAAGACAGATCGTATGCGTAAAATCAAACTTTAACCAGAGAACATGCTTATCTTCGTGGGCTGCTTTCAACCAGACAGATGGCGTCTCCTATCAAGACAATTTGTAGTATATCCTATGTTCAAAAATAGGAAGACAAGTGGCATCCTTGTACGCAGCCTATATCTAAGTTCAAACTTCAAAAGGCAGCCTATACAAAGACAAAACACAGTCTATTCTATGTTCAGCATCAAGAAGGCAAGTCGTAGCCTTGTATGTAGCCTTCTGGCTGATGGAATGTAGGCTTCAGGATTCTGGGATTTTTCCCAGAACTTAGTTTGGGGACCTAGATCAAATATACATGCCTACGAAAATAAAATAAAATAAAAAAAAAGGAAAATCTCGTACCCTTTTTCCAAAGGATGAAAATGGAAGTCCTCCATCGCTCTCAATGGAATGTCCCAGCGACAAGAGTTCTCTTTCTTGGCCAATTCCCTATTTAAAACCATCAAATCAAATGGCCGGATGGTCTCCTTCCCTCCTTTCCAAGACAGGGAGTACATATTCTACAGTGTGCTGAGCACATTCCCCTCCAATAATGAAGAGAATCCCCTTTGATCATATCCTAGCCTCCCTAAGTAGCAGTGCAGGTAAGAGAAAAAGGCAATAAAAACACACAGGCTGAGCGTGCGCGTTCCCTCTGTTCACGCAGCAGATAAAATGGTGTTCAGGTATGAAGCTAATTTTCTGGGTTAAGAAATTTGTCATCCTTAATCTGTGGTAGATTTCTCGTTTTTTATAGTGATTTTATTACCTAGAGGCATGCGCCCAACCCAGGAGCGTTTATTTCTTTTTTTTTTAATTAGCTTTAATAAGTGCCAGGAAGTTTCATAACGCCTCTACAGTCAACAAAATTTATTAGGTAAGATACATCTAGGTAATTAAGTAATGTACAATTTTCCGTCTATAACTCAATGAAATTGAATAAGTGTAAATCAACATCAAAGTTCTTCCCACTATGAATATATAGTGTTTTAAATAATATACATACACA
>LPNX010047911.1:136559-152103 GCA_001517045.1 Pseudotsuga menziesii
TACTAGGATCGAGTACTAGGTAAGGCGTCTTAGTTGGGATATGTTTTTTTTTATCCATGGTGGGTTTAGTTAGCCCTTTTTTTATGTGGTGTCATTGCATTATCATCTTCTAAGTATTTCCACTTAGATAGTTAACTTTTATAAGTCACAAGGTGTTTTCTTGGTGGGGCCTTGGCCTTGAGCTCCTCACCAAGACAAGTACATTAATATGCGAAATTACAAACTATTCGAGGGCATATGAGAGGGATATTACATCCTCTTCCCCTAAAATTAACACTGTCCTCGGTGTTCTCGTTCTTCAATAACTTTTCATTTCCGTTTGAGTTGTCCTTGTTTGCTTGTAATTCATGTCATGATCCTACATTTAAAATCAGACATATGCATGCATACTAGCATCGAAATTTAAAACTCAAAAATACAATTTTCATAACATATCAATTCTATTGCCAATAACATATAGGTACCAGTTTACCTGTACCGTACATACCTTTTCCTGGCATTGTTCTCTTCTTTGGATGTCCTCCATCCCAGCACACCAAATGCTAACAGTACTCCAAGTACCAATTCAAGCCACCCAACACAAGGACGATACCAACCCTTCGTGTATCTCCTCTGTGCTATTCAGGGTGCTTTTCATTATTCTTTTCTATGGATGATCCTTCATCCCAGCACACCAAGTGCCAATTCAAGCCACCCAACACAAGGACGATACCCTGTACCCCTCTTAGGTGTATCTCCTTTTTGTGCTCTTCAGGGTGGTTCACCAAGCTGAGGCACTCCGTTCTCGCACACCTCCACAGCTCCTAGAGGTTATTCTCTTCACAGAGTCCCCCAACTCATGTGACAGTCCTCTAATGTGTGCGGAACGAGTCTTAACCACATGTCTTACATTTGGGCGTCCCCAGAATGCATAATGGTCCCTCGCTGGACCGGGGGAAAACAAGGTAGATTTTAACCAATACCTCCATCACCACTCCCTCTTCTGGTGATAAATTTATACACATGAGATTTAACTCATCATAGTCCTGGAGCTTTATCCTTTTCTCATGGCCATAATTTTCCATGCCTGCAAGCATTCTATGGGTGTCAGTTTATCATATTGCGGATAACCCAAAATAATCAACTATCATAGTTTCCTAGTTTGCATTGATTTGAATTTCCATTCATGAAATATATAACCTTGTAAACCATACAGAAAGTTATTCCTTACTCCCCTTTTTATATACCATACTGCATGTCAATTGTAGCAATTGTCATAACATCGGTGAAACCTGCAAGGTTAGTATGTAGACATCATCCACCGTTAGTTTACGAATGGCCGGATTATACAATTTGTTACCTCTAATGATAAAACAATCTCACTGGTGCATAAAAATTCATTATAGCATCATCTGCTTTTTAATTCATAACCTAAATGAGCTGATCATTAATCATACATGCTATGCCAAGTCAAGGTAGACATATTGTTATTCATTAAATCGTACAAGACATATTGTTATTCATTAAATCGTTTTAATGAACCTACCATACAGCTAGGCTTGTGGTGGATATGTGATTTTAAGATGCAGATAAATATAACCTTTATACATTCGTCTTGATTGTACCAAAGACTAACAAAGATAATAAATAATTAGAGGCAAAAAGTAAAGACTCTAAGCTCTATTCCATAGTAACTAAACAATATGCAATTCCGAGAAAAGATTTAATTAAATTGTTACCGCTCCATAAACAATTATTTCTCAATAATTAAATCAATTCCATACTAACTAAATAATATTCAATTCCAAAAACCATTTAATGAAATGGCTGCCGCTCAATAAAGAATTACCTGCAATGTATAGTAATTAAATCGATTTCCAGAGCTTACCAGTCTATGGCAGCAAAAAGAGAGCATGCAGCAAGTTATATTTGACCACTAGAATCAGTAAGACGTGAGCAATGTTTAAACAATGTACAGGTCTAGACTATAACCCAAATCAACTCAGATCGATCTTGCAGAGATCTTGTAAAGAAATTAGTACTCAACCCAAATCGATTTTAGCAGATATTTCACCAGAATAACATTCAAACCTAATTCGATTTTGAAGAGAATCGGCAAGAATAAAATTCAATCCCAAATCGATTTTAGCAGAGAAAAGACCAGAATAACAAGTAAACTACCAGAGAGTACTCCACCATTAATCATACAACCTTTCCACAAACGATGAATATTTAAATATACTTCAAGAGATTTTTTTTTTCGGCAATACACGGCCTCTTGTATTATTGTCGTAGCTCTAGTGAAGTTTCAGAGATTGTAGGGTTTTATATAACAAGTAAACTATGAGATCTAACACCAAGATGATCTTAACTGGTTCCTCTCCCATGACAAACACGCAGAGGATCATGTAATGGGGGTATGTTTTTACTACCAAACAAAAGGGATAATATGCAGGGTTAAAACGTACAGTATGGATATCAATTTTTTTTTTAATACCAAAGTACGGATTCTAGCCAATACACAAAGAATAACATAAATAATGCATTCGATCTGGAATGACTCTAAACAATACAGTTGAGGGTTGTATTTAAAAAAAAAACAACTCGACTTAGCAATTCTAGGTGCAGCAATTTCAAAATAATTCGCAAAGGATATCCTTAGGAATTGATCTATTTATCCATTTTATTTGTAAACTATTCCAACCAATACCTGGAATTCGAAAAGTTTGTAGAGTAATGCAAGAATCCCACTATCCTTAATAGCTACATTTTCTGAATGAAATCATCAAATAAAGGAATGCGTTGCAAGGAATTCAAGTGATGTTAATAGCTACTTTTCCATATCTATAACATAAAGTCCTTCAATAAAAGAAATAGCAGATTACCAAAATCTTATGAGAATTTTGATCTTGAAATCATAATGTTTATGAGACTGAGTTCTGGCAAGCATAGAACCCAACCACCAAATCAATAGCGTTTTGTTAAAGTTATGAAATTACCAGTTTGGTATAACCAACAGCATTTGACAAAACTACAAGGCAATTTCTAGCTTGAAATAAAGACCAGTGCTCATGTCAAGGCTATCAGGCAATTCCCAGATATTATAACCAACGATTTTTAAATATTTTGACAGATTACATCTCCCAGCAAATGAAGGTAAACATGACAATGTAAAAATCAAATGCTTACTATTTACCTCTTACATCTAGTATTTAAGCCCTTTTATGTATCTTTGGTAATTAACCCTTAAAAAATAAATGTTTTCAGTTGCTAAAACCTTTCTCCTTGCTCGTCTGGTTGTATTTTAAAGGTCGGGGAGATAGCTAAGGTACGCTGGTAAGACTTTAAAAATAAACACGACGGTTCTTATAGCGAATAAATATAGCTTCTGTTTTCACCCTTTTTAGAATGTCCTTATCAAAATACCTTAGACCTTTATAATAAGAGAGATTTTAAATATTAGACTCCAGGTTTGATACTGCTATATAGCAGACTCCCAGCTGGTTGGAAATGGATAAAAAAAAAAAGTATTTGAAATCAGGTTGGTTTTACACTGCCCTTTGAATGATGCCGGCCCATAGAGTGGATCTTTATGCCCATGAATTAACATATTCTACATATATAATATATCCATCATTACACAATATCTACCATAACTCTCTTGGTTTTCTACCATCACAATATTTCCTTTATATTTTTAAACTTTATTTTTCCAGTTCCAACCTTTCCACTATAAAGCAGAGAGTACTAAACCTATCATGTAGGCTTTATGACCTTCAATAAGTTGCTTTCCTCTTCACACCTTTATCAACTTTTCACGAGAAAATGACATGTTTTGGATTAATATTAGATTGTTTTGCTTTCAATCCTTTTCCACAGAAACCAACTGATTCTCCAACATCTCAAAAATACTAGTGCAACTAACTATTACTTCAGGTAACTCGCTAAGTTGTTCAGAAGATGATCCAACCTGTAACCACTTTGATCTCCTCAGTTACTTAAAAGCAATTTTCAGATAATATTGAATGCATTCAAAAAGTCTGGCATACCCTAAAGGCGACTAACAACTAAGACTTTTATCAAGTTCCCCAAAAGTTACAAAATATGGCTTTCATGAGATACCCAAAACTGGTCTCAGCCTCTAAGAAGCAAATACGAATTATTAAACATAAGAAAACTCAATGATCTAAAGATTATTAGCTCTCTATTCAAGAGACCTGAAATTATTTAAATCCCAACTTTGCTTTAAAATATTTAAGAAGCAACAAATAAGAATGCTTTATTTCAATTACAGAAAATACATATTATATTTCCAGATATAAAATTCCATCATTAAAATTTGAAATGAGATCTATAAAAATTTATATTGTGCATACTTATATTTTACATTACCAGTGAATAAAATTAAAACCAAACCTCGTTACTGACCTGGCATAACTTGTTCCTCCTCCAAACAAAGAGATTACCTTTCGAACGAAACATAGAGGTGAATCTGTAATCTCTAATCAGAATTTCCAAGTTATTGATTAACCAACGAATTCAATAAAATACCGAATACTAATTTCAAAGTTACAAATATGTAGAAGGCCCAACAGCTCCAGAGTTGTAACCTCACTCTGATACCATATGTAAAGTACCCCTAATACCTTCAAGCTATAAAACATTCAAGAAGTCTGCAAAATAAAACTTTAGAAATCTTTTCACCAATTAAAACATTTATACTGCATTCATAACCATCATGTAAACAAGGAAATAAACCAGGACAACAAATAACACGAAAGAGACAACCATCTTCACGTGGTTCACCTCGTCCACGAGGCTACATCCACCAACTTTTTGCTAGTTTCTTTATTTCTTTAATCTGTCAAAGGCTTACAATTCTGCAGTACCCAAGCTGCAAATTATTTACATAGTCTCTCTCTCTTGTAGAGGTATTTCATAACACATAAACGCCTTACATCAAGGCTTACCAATTGAAAGGGCAGACATGCCCACCCAGCAAAAACACTCACAACTTAGACCAGAT
The DNA here is from genome assembly GCA_001517045.1 of Pseudotsuga menziesii. Classification (NCBI taxonomy): domain Eukaryota; kingdom Viridiplantae; phylum Streptophyta; class Pinopsida; order Pinales; family Pinaceae; genus Pseudotsuga; species Pseudotsuga menziesii. The sequence continues at coordinate 141,565 of LPNX010047911.1, forward strand.
CATATCCATTTTCTACACTTTAAATACTAAGGTAGTATGGGATCCTCGCCACATTTGGGGAACATTTAAACACGACACTAGAGCTCATCAAAGTGAGCAGCCAGCCGACATGTGATCAGCATTCCATTTTCTTTTTAAAATATACAAACATATATATATATACCGGCATTTCATTTTCCTTTTAAAATATATATAAACATATATATTTTACCAGCATCAAAAATATATAAACATATATATTTTACCAGCATCAAAAATATATAAACATATATATTTTTACCAGCATTCCGTTTCCTTTTTAAAATATATAAACATATATATTTTACCAGCATTTCATTTTCCTTTTAAAATATATAAACATATATATTTTACCAGCATTCCATTTTCCTTTTAAAATATATATAAACATATATATTTTACCAGCATTTCATTTTCCTTTTAAAATATATAAACATATATATTTTACCAGCATTTCAACCAATCATTACACCTATCATGGCCATAGGTCAGTAGCTAAAAGCCATAGAAAAAGGGTTTTTCCCCAACGCTGATATTGATCTTAATGGGAAGCCTTCATCAAGAGGAAAATGCATATCTGAAAGCAAACTTTAACAGATAAAAAATACATATCTTAAAGGGCTGTCTTAAAGAAGACAGATCGTATGCGTAAAATCAAACTTTAACCAGAGAAAATGCTTATCTTGGTGGGATTCTTTCAACCGAACAGATGGCGTCTCATATCAAGACAATTTGTAGTCTATCCTATGTTCAAAAACAGGAAGACAAGTGGCAGCCTTGTACGTAGCCTGTATCTAAGTTCAAACTTCAAAAGGTAGCCTATACAAAGACAAAACACAGTCTATTCTATGTTCAGCATCAAGAAGGCAAGTCGCAGCCTTGTATGTAGCCTTCTGGCTGATGGAATGTAGGCTTCGGGATTCCAGGATTTTTCCCAGAACTTAGTTTGGGGACCTAGATCAAATATACATGCCTACGAAAATAAAATAAAATAAAATAAAGAAAAATCTCGTACCCTTTTTCCAAAGGATGAAAATGGCAGTCCTCCATCGCTCTCAATGGAACGTCCCATCGACAAGAGTTCTTTTTCTTGGCCAATTCCCTATTTAAAACCATCAAATCAAATGGCTGGATGGTCTCCCTCCCTCCTTGCCAAGACAGGGAGTGCATATTCTACAGTGCACTGAGCACATTCCCATCCAATAATGAAGAGAATCCCCTTTGATCATATCCTAGCCTCCCTAAGTAGCAGTGCAGGTAAGAGAAAAAGGCAATAAAAACACACAGTCTGAGCATGCGCATTCCCTCTATTCACGCAGCAGATAAAACGGTGTTTAGGTATGAAGCTAATTTTCTAGGTTAAGAAATCTATCATCCTTAATCTGTGGCAGATTTCTCATTTTTTACAGTGATTTTATTACCTAGAGGCATGTGCCCAACCCAGGAGCGTTTATTTCTTTTGTTTTTAATTAGCTTTAATAAGTGCCAGGAAGTTTCATAACGCCTCTACAGTCAACGAAATTCATTAGGTAAGATACATCTAGGTAATTAAGTAATGTACAATTTTACGGCAATAACTCAATGAAATTCAATAAGTGTAAATCAACATCAAAGTTCTTCCCACTATGAATATATAGTGTTTTAAATAATATGCATATATATATATGCCATTTCTTTCACTAATAGTTTCCACTAAAGTGTTCTGCTTATAATATATATATATATATATAATTCATTTTATCTTACAAGGATTTCCACTATTTCATAGGATGTTTTTTCACATTATATATATATATATATATATATATAATCTCTTTCCATCACTATATAAATATTCTTTTGTTGACATTTAAAAGATTTGCAACTTCTTCTATCATACTAGGATCGAGTACTAGGTAAGGCGTCTTAGTTGGGATCACGGGGGCTTCACTTGTTGGCCAATATCCTATCACGTTAGTTCATATTGTGGATTTTAAAATGATAAAAAATTGAACCAATATATTGTAGGTATTGGGGGGATGAGGGGTTTAAGTTGGGGGTGGGTAGGGTGGTTTATAAGGATTGAGGTATAAAAAGGGGTGGGGAGGATGTTTTAAGTATTGGGAGGGGGTTTCATCAAAAAGAGTTTGGGTCAATATCTCTCGAAATTAAGGGTATTCTTTAATATCCCACGATTGCACGTGCTATGTGAGAGGTTCACTAAGTGAAGTCCCCGTGGTTGGGATATTTATTTTTTTATCCATGGTGGGTTTAGTTAGCCCTTTTGTTACATGGTGTCATTGCATTATCATCTTCTAAGTATTTCCACTTAGATAGTTAACTTTTATAAGTCACAACGTGTTGTCTTGGTGGGGCCTTGGCCTTGAGCTCCTCACCGAGACAAGTACATTAATATGCGAAATTACAAACTATTCGAGGGCATATGAGAGGGATATTACATTCTTTAAGCTACTCATCCAAATCTGTAGCATAAGTGCTGATAGCTGCTACAAAATTGAGCCTTGCATTCCTACTTAATGCATCAGCAACGTTATTTTCTTTACCTTTTATGTGTTGAATTTCAAATACATACTCACTTAAGAAAGCTAGCCACCTAGCTTGTCTGGCATTTAAATTAGGATGATCTAATAGATACTTCAATACTTTATTATCAGTCATTAAAATAAATTTTCTACCAATTAGGTGATGTTGCCACATCTTTAGAGCGTGTATAACATCTGCTAATTCTAGATCATATGTTGCATAATTCTGTTCATGAACTTTTAACTTTCTAGACTCATATGCAATAACATGCCCTTCTTGAGTCAGAACACCGCCTAAGCCATCATTGCGGGCATCAGTGCATACTACAAATTCTTTATTAGGATCAGCTATTCTTAAAATAGGTGCGGTGGTTAATAAAGTTTTTAACTTTTTAAAGCTTTCCTCATATTTTTGATTCCAGTCGAACTTCATTCCCTTCTTCTGTGAGGAAGTTATCGGATTCGCAATCCTCGAAAAACCTTCAATGAATCTCCGGTAGTAACTGGTAATGCCCATGAAAGATCAAACATCTGTCACATCCTTAGGAACTGGCCAATATTCCATTGCCCTTATCTTTTTCAGGATCTACTGAAATCCCTTCTTTGGTCACTGCATGACCTAAGTACTGAATCTTATCTTTGAAGAAATCACATTTACTAAACTTTGCGAAGAGTTGATTATCTTGCAACTCTTGCAAAACAATTTTTAGATGTTCTTTATGTTCTTCTTCAGTTTTTGAATAGATTAGAATGCCATTGATAAACATGACCACAAACTTATCTAAATACTTATACATAATGTTGTTCATTAAACACATGAAAACAACTAGGGAATTAGTAAGCCCGAATGGAATGACGACAAATTCGTAATGACCATATCTAGTTCTGAAAGCTATCTTCATCTTTAATCCTAACTTCATGATATCCATACCTTAAATCTATTTTTGAAAACACCGTGGCTCCATGTAGTTGATCAAATAGATCATCAATGTGGGGCAACGGATATCCATTTTTAATGGTTATCTTATTTAACTGGCAGTAATCTATGCAAAGTCACATGGTTCTGTCCTTTTTCTTAACGAAGATGACAGGTGCCCCCCAAGGAGACAAACTTGGTCGAATATACTTTTTATCAATTAGTTCTTTTAATTGAGACTTTAATTCATTAAGTTCAAGTATGTTCATTCGATAAAGGACCTTTGAGCTAGGTACTGCACCCGGTACTAGCTCAATGGTGAAATCCAATTCCCTTTTTGGAGGTAATCCCATAATTTCTTCAGGGAATACATCAACATATTCTCTTAATACTGGTATGTCTTCCAATTTTATCTTATCTGCCTTAATTAGACTTTCCTCATCAGTTATTGTTACTACATAAGCTTTACATCCCTTCCTAACTGCTCTCTTAAGCTGTAAAGCAGAAATCTGTCTTATAGTGGTTTTTCTAGGAATTCATGTTACACATACTAGTTTTTCGTCACTATTTAAATATGTGAAGGTTTTATCATAACAATTTAGAATTAGTCTATGTTGTTCTAACCAGTCCATACCAATAAGCAAATCATAAGAACCAAGAGGCAATACATTAATCTTTACAACAGTTTCAAAATGATCCATAACTACTGCACATTTTTTACAAAACAAGTTACCTTTCTTTTAGCACCAGTGGCTAATTGAACCAACTAGAAATTCTCAAATTTTTCAACAGGTAACTTACATTTTTATACCATTGTAGGTGCAATATAACTAATAATAGCTCTTGGATCAATCAAAATAGTTACAAGGGTCTAATTTATCATACCTTCTACTTCAACCATGGAAGTCTGATATTCTGCTTGTCGATTCTCCAAGGCTGCGTTGATTCTGGGCATGGTCCTCACTAGCTCCCCAATGGTCATCTCCTCCTGTATGGTATGAATATTGCTAATAGTCTTCTTCTGATTAGGATAGACTGAAGCATAGTGTGGGACATTACACTCCCAACACTTTATCGGTTATTTGGGCTCAAAGTTCTCGGTAAAATTTCCATGATTATTAGCAATTTCCTTACCCTTAGAATTATTCTGAGTGTTGGGTGAATTATTCTTATTTCCTTGGAAGTTATTATTATTAGGATAATTTCTGGGCTTATTGTTCTTATAATTTCTGTTGGGCACAAAATCCTTCTTCTTTTTTTCATACTGGTTATTATTTTTCTTAGCTTTCCAGTTGGCCAAGCTTTCCTTCTTCCAATTCTGTTCAAAACTTTGGATTTTCATAGCTTTCCTCATAGCTTCTTCCAAAGTCTTTGGATTTTCATATTCAATCTTGTCCTTAATATGATAAGGTAGATAGTTGAGGAATTGTTGTACCTTTGGTTTCTCATCTACAAGGTATGGCACATACCTAAGTAGACTTAAGAACTTGGTGTTTAGATCTTTCATTGTCATTGATCCTAGCTTCAGCTCATAAAATTATTTTTCTCTCTCCTCATAATATTGTTCAGACATAAATTTAATTTTAAAGTACCTCTTAAAGGTACTCCAGTTTACATTTTTCTCTTTTATTCCCTTAACTCTTTTCAAGTCCTTCCACCAAATGTTAGCCTTTCCTGAGAGGTTATAGATAGCCATTCTAGCCTTTAACTGGTTAGAATAGTTATATACTTGGAAGTACTTCTTCATCCCAGATAACCAAGATTACACTTCCTCCCCCTTCTCAGTCTCTCCATTGAAGTTTGGTGGTTTTATCTTTTTGAATTCCTCGGAAATTTTGTAATAGGGTTGGTATTTACTCTTTTTAGTGTACTGATTATCATCACTACTATCACTAGTAGAATGGTAATTTCGTTTTTCACCAAACAACTCAGAAGATGAACTGATTTCATCTTTTGTATGATTCATCTTTTTAGATTTACATTGATGACTTGTATATTCTGATTCAGTTCTTCGACCCCTACCCTCAGTTTGAAACCTTTATATTAGGATCTAATTCATCTCCTCCTGAGCCCTCAGAATCCTTTCATTTTCTCATTTTACAGACTCCATTTTAGATTTTAGGTCTTTTATAGTTTGTAATAGTTTTGAGGAATTGGTAGTTAAGTCCTTTGGTATAGGATCTCTTGATAAGTTTCCTGGTTCAGTAACTGGAGATTCCTCCACTGGATATTCTTCTATCCTTTCCATACCTATTTGTTAAACTTCAGAAACAATTTCTTTGATTGAATAACATTTAAAAGAAAATATGCCAGCATAATAATTCAATTTACTATTTCATAACAAGCTAGTTGGTCTTCATCAAGGCCTAGTGTTTGAACCTTGCGCTCTGATACCACATGTCAAACCCCCAAATTTTCACAAAAATTTAAAATTTTGAAATAACATAAAATGCTGAAACTGCATTTCACTAACAGCTACAGGTTAGCAATAAAATAAATAGTTAAAATATTAGTATTACATAATATCAATTATGTTAGAATAACAGTTTCCTTTTTGTAACAATATTAAGTTTAACTTGCGCCTTGTTTCTATTTTCAGTTTACTGATGAGTTTTCTTTTGACAAGTAGGTGGAAACTAAATTTCAAATCCTGGGCTTACTTAGCATTTTTGCTAACACAGAAAGATTACTTTTTCTTATAGGTTTACAGGTATGAATGATCGAGTAACGTTTTTAATTTCATAAAGTATCCAGTAGTGTTTCTATCTGCAAAAATAATAAGCTTAGTAACTAAGCTGCTTTGTTTCAAATGAACTTTCGTGAGGTAAAAATAGTTTATTTTCTTCAGTTGTTCTTGTAAACGAAGTTTAGATGATTGAGTTTCTTTCTTTAATGTACGTAGCGATAGTAAAACTACTTTCTGTGTCTCTAGACTTGTAATCTTAGTTGCTTGATAACTTATACTTTAATAAGTATTACTTGCAACATTATACTATCGTACTTTGAGTTATTATACATTATCATACCACTCATTTGAGTTTCAAGTTGCTCCATATTTATCTTCTTACAACCTGTAAACTTTTGACATTAATTTGATTTGGTGTAAAAACAATAGTGTCTTTTCACAAGAAAACGTTGTGGTCTACTTCTCTTAAATATATGTCAAACCATGAGGTTCTATTGATTATAGATTTTGAGTAGGACCAATCCATTCTAAATCTTTTTATTCTATAATACTTTCATTGTATTAAGATTACTATTTACCAACAGTTTCTAAGTTGATGTTCCTATAATAATAACCTTCTATGCTGCGCTAAGCGTCAATTATTTTATCTAAGCATAAAATCATTTACTAAGTATATAAACTTGGTAATTTACCAGCAAAAAGCCATGTTGAGAAACAACCAAAGACTATTAAAAGCATAATCCCAAATGGACTATGTAAAGGAGCTCAATTTATCTCTTTTACCATACTAGCCATCTTTATTGTTTATTTCCAATCGATCGTTGGTTCTACATATATGAATTAAAACATTCAATTCTGTCATTAAAATGAAGATCCTAAACAAGTCTATACAATATTGATATTGTAAAGAATTCATAAATCTAATCTTTCATTGTGCTAATCAACTTTTATCATAATTTCCACTAGAGTTGTGGGTTTAGAGGAGTCTAGCCTTGTGTTGACCATAATGTATATTGAAACATAGAATTATATAGTTATTCAAATATTTGCACAAATTAACTTGGACTTTACATTAAACAAATCATTATTATATTTTAACATTGACAAACATGGTAATCTTAATGTTCATATTATAATATTGTCATTGGTAAATGATTTGATGAATCATTTCCATCCCAAACTGATTGGTTTAGGAGTAAAGGGTTTTATTTTATAAAACATATATAAACAATCATAATAGTTTTCGAACTATATGATTACTATGTCTTCTATTTATCAATGATCCGAGGTTTGCTGTTATATAATGCCCAAACAACATTATGTTATACACGTATTATGTGAACGATGAAATTTATAAATGATTGATCAGCATTATTTGTTCATGAATCAATGTAAATTATTGGCATGCCGATGACTATAGAGCTTCGACCCATGCATTATTTAATTTTTCCAATGGGCATGTGGTATTCTCCTGTCTGTGCATTAGCAATATAAATTCCTTGTAACCCTACTCTTTGTCATTTCCCTCCGTAGTTCTTGAGCCTTCGGGATGCTCTGCAACCATTCTCATGGAGTCCATGTTACCCTTCTGGTTTCTAGTTGTGTTCAGTGTCTTGGTTTAAATCATTTTTTCCTCCTCCATCTGGTCTCAAACTCTTTCTATGTACTGTAAGTCTTATCTTTGTGAGGGTTTGTTGGGAGTTGTGGTATAAGGCTTACGATCTGTATGTGGCTCCTTGCTTGTTCATCCGTGGCCTTTCATTGCATAGATAGGTTTAATATTTGCTTGCTACTAGTTAAAGCACTGCCCTCGTCATAGGGTTTGAGAGTTACATTTTCACACCTTGCTTGTTGGTGACAGCTCTAGCTTCGTTGTATAGCTCTCTCGTGGTTGTGCCCATACTTGTTCTTGTTACTACTGTCAATGTAGCTTATACATGAGTCCCCGTCGTCTCTGTCGCTACGAAAATGAAGGTTTGGCTTCTTGTTTTGTTGGTTGCGGTGCTGTTGTTCCTTCATCGCTCCTTAAGCTTCACTTCCAGGTAATGTATACATTTGAGGAATTTTAAGACTAGAATTTGTTTCCAATATAATAGTTTTAAAAGAATATTTTAAATATACTTTGGTTTTTATCTTTGCAGGTGACAGTTCACAATCTTTGGCAGACAACACTTTACAAAGGACTGATGCTCTGGCTATGGGTAAGCCCTGGTTATCAAATGGCATTCCCTGCTTCTGCAGTCCTTAGGGGACAGTTTCCAGTTGGAAATTTACCACATGGTTGTTACCTAGTATTGGGTTATTGTTCTTCAAATTACTAGTTTGGTTTTTGTTAAACCCTTGCTTACAACAAGGTCGTCCGGCTCAAGCCGTGACTTGTGAATATTTGTTTCTCTTTTTTGTACAATGTTTAAGTTTAAAGCCTTTACGGCCTGTCAAACAATACACAGTTTCTATAAAGCATGAATATTAACCTTTGAGCTCGGACTCAGTTTATCATTTAGCTCTTATGGTGATTTTGTAAACTAGGGTTTTTACCCTATTCGCCCGTGTAATAGAAATTTTGTTGTATATTGTTTATTTTGCATTAGTAATATTGTTAATGGTTTTAAGAATGTTATACCATCATATTATAATTATTTACTTACAGGCTCAGATATTCAAGCTAGGGTTTTCTGTAGGTAAACTGTGTGTAAAATAATTTCCTCAATTATTCTTCAAGTTTTAGTTACTTAATTTAATTGATTTAATTATTGTTGCAGGTATATAATGAGTTATATTACCATAGTTGTCTTTTCACTTTCCTTAAGGACTGTAATAATCTACAATAGTTTAGTTGTTTAATAATAAATAATCCAAATACTTGGATTATTGTTTAAATGATTATCATTTACATATATTGTTGTTATTAGCATTTCGACCCTATACTTTCTTTTACAAGTAATTTTTTTTTATAATAGTTAAAAGAATTAGTTCTTTTATAAATAATATTTGTTAATGTTAGTTATTATCGTATTCTAGTTGTTTATTAAATAAAATATAGATAGGGTTATTAAATTTCTTTGATAAGATTTTCATAAACTCTGTACTTAATTTGTCCTTTAGAAGTTAATTATGTTAATAACACACTACTTAAGGCTCTAATATTTGTAGATATAGTTAGTTATTATTAACAGTAAATAAACTAAATATATTAGACTTAAATCTTTACTTAGCAGAATAAAATAAGTGTTTTATCTGAGTTATTCTACTGCCTCTGTTACAGGTTAATAGTATAAATACAAAATAAAGTATTGTGTAAGAATAATAACTTATCTACTTGAATAACGTATTAATATAATAAACCTGCTACCTGTAAAGTATTATGGTTATTTCTTTTCTAGCATTCTTACAACAACAATCTGGTTAAACAATAAACCTAACTAAACCGGTTAATGTTCTTTTCTGATAACAAGCTACATACAGAAATAGATTACTATGATATTATGAAATGCATAGTACATTTATTCATTTCAGATTTCTATCATATCCTTCATCTATTTTAAAATACACTGCATGTGCTGGAGTATGGTCTGGTCCTTCCAGATGTGGAAAAACACAGGTTAGGATTTTTCATCATAAATTTCAAATTCAGTTTTTTTCAATAAACTAAAAGATTACTAACTCTATCAGTTCACAACTAAACATTTAACATTCATTAAACAGTCAATCTCATATTTAACCATTTAACACAGTAAAACAAAAATACTGCAGAACCTAATTAAGTTGGACAAAAACAGCATTATGAGGCCGTTCCTCCCTACCAACTCTCGGAGAACGCTCAAACAACGTCTCCTCAGGACCCCCGAGCCTGTTCTTGGTCTCCTTGGCTGAGAACTGGTGGAGAAAGAAAACAATAGAATAGTCCAATGACTCAGTAATGATTCTACACTCAGCAGTAAGATCATTCAGCTGAAAAGCTACACTAGATCACTCAGCAGTTTAATCCCCTCAAACACTTTCCACAAATTCCCTTGCCATTGAATTCTTTGAAGTTCATTCACCTGAATGATCACTTCCCTCGAATGAGCAGCCTCAGCTCTCTTCAATGGGATTTTTTATAAATATTTCCTAGGTCTTTTGGGCCAGTTGTTATTAATTGAGCCACCTGCTCTGATCCCACTTTCTCGGGGGATCATGACCCCAAATGTAGGGAGGTTGGCACCTGCAATAGTTGGAAGTGTTTGAGGATGCTGCCATTTTTCTATTTTCTCTCCACCTAGTCTCCTCCACCAACTTGACCAGTAAAAACTCTTTTAACAGCTCTCCTAAGCTGCTATCTCCACTTTTATTTATTTATAATTAAAATATTCAGAATTACATTCAATATCCTTGACTCTGTTGAGTAATCATTTACA
>LPNX010047913.1:0-82420 GCA_001517045.1 Pseudotsuga menziesii
TATTCTCTAATTAAATATCATATAGATCACTAGACATTATTACTGTTCACTGTAACAAAACAAGCTTCAAATGAACAGATCTGAATGAGGGCAAGCTAAGAAATTATGGAATATAAAATCCATTATTTTCATATAAAATAGATATTTAAAAATACCATATTATTTCTGTTTAAAGCATTTTCCTTCAGCTAAACCATAACATAAAAATATAGCCATCCGAACTCCAAAAATTATAAAAGATTATAACCACCAAGTATAATTCTTTTTCTAAATAATATACATATCATCACTAACAACATAAGGCAAGTTTCTTGTGAATAAGATGAGTTACAAAGTAGTGCATAGATGGATAGCACAATATTTAGACCAAAAACAAAGGGTAATAAGACAACAGCTTGTGCCCTAAGCCTTCATCCACAGAAAACATTTTATAGGTCACTAAAATTGAAATAATAACAGTGCTAAAACAAAACTACAGATGAACAGAAATGCACCAGCAGTTCGATAGTTGGCATCAGTGGACAAATTTATTTCCAGCTATAAGTACTATAAACTACTTATCAACTGATAACCCAAATTTATTTCTACATGCCAAAAGAGGTAAAACTGATAACCGAAATAAATTTCCCCCTTTTTTAAAACAAGAAAACAACTAGAATCACTGTAACCAATCGATTTAGCTCGTTCTAGCAACGAAAAACACAACCAACAATAAGCAAAAATTATTGCCGCTAATGATGAGTTGAATAAGTTAATGCTACTCAACACATACACAGAAAAAGCAGCCTCAAAGAAGCTGAGAGAGGCAAAGTTGCCCTCTAAACGTGCTCAGTAGGTCACGACATGCTATAGTAGACTAAATAAAGGTCACAAAAACAGCCATGGAGGTCGAAGCCAACAGAAAGATGCACATATGCAGACATTGAATTCTTGATTTCACAGCAACAAAAGATACATACAAATAGGCTCTTGAATTATCCATTTCTTCCACATAGCTGTTAAGGCCATGTCGTGGAGTTTCATAGGCCCTTCAATTTATTTAATCTGCAGTCACTCAGGCACAAAATCCCAAACGAACGATGAACAGCACAAAAGCACAACTTAACAAAACGCTCAAAAGCATAAAAGCCCAAATCAACGCAGAATACCTTCTAGCATCCAATAATCCTAGGAAACCAAGATTTTCTTGGTAACAGGCATCCAAGGTTTTCTTGGCATGCGGACTCTGCTTGTTATAGAAATCCACCACGACTCGATCCCTCGCACTCTTAAATGTAGGCTTGGAACTCCAGTTACAAATACAAATTCAAGTTTATTTTGGGTTCCAGTTACTGAGAAATCCGTTCGGGAAATTCATTGAAAATCAAGCATTCAAGAGAAACAGTCGCAGGAAGCTAATGCAAAAAAAAAAATTCAAATCAAATCGAATGAAAATGTAGACTTTATAACCTCTGCCCTCTGCCATTCACATCCAATGCAGACACACAGAGAAAACCCTACAGTGGTGACTACATACAGAACATCAAGACAGAGATAACTTCTCTGATACCAACTGTTAGCTAAATTTAGCGATTCTAAAAAATGCGGAATAAAAATCTAAAACAGAATCGAAATAGGAATACCGATTGGATCATACCTCCAGCCATTGATGCTACTTGACTTGCTGTAGAAGATTTCTCTGTTCCACAAGCTTTAGCTTCCTGTACGGTACTTCCAAGCTCTGCTTTCTCTTTCTTGATGGTGTGAAACTGAAGGGGATTGAGATAGTGAGCTTGGGGACCAAACAAGGGTTTAATAGCCAAGCTTCCATCAAGCTTCTGTTGGCTATGTGTCAACTGTTCCACAAATTTAGGTAGAGAACTCTAGATGGAGTAATGGACCACTCCATAAGCTCCCAGCAAGAAAACAGTAAATCGGTTCAAGTGTAGTGATAACCGAATGCACCGGTGGTAGTGGTGAGAGTGTCGTGGAATGCGGGAGCGGACGCGGGAGCTTACAATAGAGCCTTGGAAATTAGGTTCTTGATCACATTTGACTGTATTCTATTTGCCGTAGGAATTTCTTTGAAAGTTTAAACACTCCAATCACGTCTCGTGTTTGTGATCCTATGCATTTGAATCCATCACCTAACGTTCTGGCTAGCATAGAGTCCTGTAATAAAGTTTAGAACAATGATTGGTTTTTAAACACCCCAAGCTAACAACTCTTTACAGGTTCACTTTCCCTAGCAAGAATATCGGGATTCGGGGGTATAGTAAAAATGTCTGGGTGAGCCAACCAACCAACAAATTAGTACGAAGAGGAGCCGATAGAACGACTCTGAACCATAATGGTGGAAAATAAAGACAATGTAACGAATAATTCTAAAACAGAAGAGAAACCAGAGTTCTTGATTTACCTAAACCCTTCATTTCTTCATATATGACGAGCTTGATACTTCCAACAGATTTTTGACTTATTTTGAAGTTTTCTTTGATCCCTTTTATGGCACCTTCTTTTCTCACTTTAATCCCAAAACTTTGATTGCCCAGAAATTCCCATGTACTGTCATCAATTTCTCAAGCCGTTCCTCTTCTTTGAAAATTCATTTTCAGTACCTCCAATAAAATAGAGGCACAACTACAACAATTAACACAACTGGGGAATTCGAATGACAGTGCCAAATTTTTCGGGACAAATCAATCAACTGCACCTAAAGGGAAAAAATACAAGGTTCATGCAACCACCATTTAGAGAAACCAATGAGGAAACCAGCAGAGCACAAAGACTCGCTCAAACACACAGGAGGAGAAACACTCAACTCAATTCGATTCAGGAATAATTGTTACATATATAGATAACTGATAACCTAATCTAGATCCAATAAATGTAGATCAGATCCACCAGCATAAGAGCAGCTTGAACAAGAACAAACGAATATAGAAGACGCATGAAAATATTTCTGCATTAAATCTAATAGCCTCCCTTAACGCAGAAAGAGATTTTTAAAAAACACCTAATTTCTTCATAAGATCCTCAAAATGTATCCTTCCAACAGGCTTAGTAAACACATCAGCAACATTTTGACTTGTGTTACAATAAATGAGTTCAATTTCTTGAGACTCAATTTTCTCTCTGACAAAATGACGCCGCAGCTCAATATGTTTAGATCCGGCATGATAGACTGGATTGTGTGCCAGCTTAATTGAGCTTTGATTATCACACTGGATTCTAGTAGCTTGTTTTTGTTGTATTCCAACTTCTTCAAGTATGTGCCTCAACCAAATGGCTTCACAAGTAGCATTGTTTAATGCTTTGTATTCAGCTTCTGTGGATGACAAAGAAACAGTTGGATGTTTCTTACTGCTCCATGATATAACTCCCGAACCAATGTTAAAGGCATATCCATAAGTGGATTTTCTGTCATCAGGATTTCCTGCCGAGTCAAAGTCAGAGTAACCTACCAACTGAACATCAGATACATCAATATATAAAAGACCATAACCAACAATTCCTTTTAAATATCTTAGGACCTGCTTTGCAGCTTTCCAATGTGTTTCGCATGGCTTTGCCAAGAACTGACTAAAGATGCTAACAGAATATGATAGGTCTGGCCTTGTAGTAGTGAGGTAGTTCAGACTACCCACTAGTTGACGATACAAAGTACCATTAGCTTCTTTAGATCCATCACTGTTGTATAATTTGACATTTTGATCCAAAGGAGTGGATACATATTTGCTTTCACCCATTTGAAAACTGTCAAGTATCTCGCTTGCATATTTGCTTTGAGTGATGAATGTTTTACCAGATTCTCTCCAAAAAGCAATGCCTAAACAATAATGTAAGTCACCTAGGTCTTTCATTTCAAATTCCTGTGACAAATTACTTTTAATATCTGCAAATAACTGATATGCTCCACCTGTAATGATAAGATCGTCCACATATAGAGATATCAAGCAAACATTTCCCTGTTTATCTGATTTTATATATAAACTTGAATCATTTTTACTTTTGAGAAATCCTTGCTGTTTGAAGAAGGTGTCAATCTTTATATACCATGATCTAGGAGCCTATTTCAGTCCATAGATCGCTTTCTTTAACCTGCATACAAGTTGCTCCTATCCTTTCTGAACAAAACCTTTAGGTTGCACTAAGTATACTTCCTCTTTTAAATAACCATTTAGAAATGTAGATTTGACATCTAACTGGTGTATTCTCCGGTTATGTTTAGTAGCTAATGCAACTAACAATTTGATTGTGTTTAACTTAGCTACTGGTGCATATGTCTCTTCAAAGTCAATCCCCTCTTGCTGAGAATAACCCTTTGCAACTAATCTTTCCTTGAACTTGTCAATACTACCATCTGCTTTAAGTTTAGATTTGACTAGCCATTTTGATCCTATGGGTACTTTATCTTTGGGTAATTCTACTAAATCCCAAGTTTTGTTTCTCATAATAGAATTATATTCTTCATTCATTGCAGTTACCCATTCTTCCTTCTCTTTGGCTTGTTCATAATTTAATGGCTCTATGACATTCATTATACTAGTCATCAAGGCATAATCTCTAAACTTTACTGGAGGATGAGTTTAACGAGATGACCTTCTAGGTACTACAGTACCTGTTGGGGTTCCATCCATAATTCTTCTGTCTTCTGCTATTTCGTCATTTGAGGCAGTATCACTCATTCTTGATTCATGTTCCTGAACTTGCTGTTGTTCTTGCACCTGCTGTTGATCCTGCACCTTTTGAAGAATTTTATCTATTCTGACATGCTCATCTGGGATCAGTTCATCATTAGCATTATTCATCATGTTATACATATCTGTATTTTCATGAAATACAACATCTCTACTAGCAATCAATTTGTGCGAACTAGGATGAAAGAGTTTATATGCTTTCTGATCATCACAGTAACCAACAAAGATACATTCTATGGATTTTTCATCCAATTTCCTTCTATCATCTTTAGGCATGTGTGCAAAATCCCTAGAACCAAATATCCTTAAATGACTAATTACAGGTTTATAGCCATAAAATACTTCAAATGGGGTTTGAAGTTCTAGTTTCTTTGTTGGACTCCTATTCTTTAAGTACACATCAGTGTTTATTGCCTCAACCCAAAATCCATTTGAAATGTTCTTACCTTGGATCATGTTGCGAGCACATTCCACCAATGTTCTGTTTTTCCTTTCAGCAACTCCATTTTGCTAAGGTGTATCGGTGACTGTGAATTGTTGTTGGATTCCATTTTTTGCACAGTACCTTCTAAACGCTCCAGAGGTGTACTCACCACCTTGGTCTGATCTGAGGATTTTAATGTATTTACATGTCTGCTTCTCGACTTTGACCCTGAATTCCTTGAAGTATTTGAATACATCGTTTTTCCTTCTAATTAAGTAAGCCCAAGTGAACCTAGATCTGTCATCAATAAATATCAAAAAGTACCATGCACCACCAAGTGATCTAGTCTGCATAGGTCCACATACATCGGTGTGTATGAGTTCAAGGAGTTCAATCTATCTCTTCTCTTCATGGTTAGGAAATTCATTTCGGTGTTGTTTCCCAAATGCACATGGCACACATTCAATGTGATCATTTTTAATGATAGGAAGACCCTCAACCATGGAATTTTTCTTTAATAACATGAGATCATTCTGATTGAGGTGTCCATACCTTTGATGCCACAATTCGACATCTGAAATAGTTGATGCTGCTAGTGCCTGATGATTTCCCTTGATTGCAACCAGCTTGTACAATCCACCAAGTTTGGATCCTATCACTATTACCCTGTAATGATCTTGGACATCTTTCACATGGCACTTGTATTTATCAAATTCCACTTTCATATCATTATCAATGATAGCAGAAAAATATATTAAGTTCTTTTTGATGCCAGGAACATACATCACATTATGTATCTGTTTAAACTGTCCATCAGGTAGGTTAACACTTATCACTCCATAACCTAGGACTTTCTGAGACCTATTATCACCTAGATAGATGTGTGTTCCATCAGAATTTTCATAATACTCATCATACCAATCTTTATTACAGGACATGTGGGTAGATGCACCTGAATCTATGAACCATGCATTTTCATCGTCTGTCTCAGCAGACAAAGCATGTTCAGATATAAACAGTCTTAGGTTTTTAAATCCATTGACATCTGGGGTGTCTTTTCTAACATAATTTCCATTATGTTTTCTGTATCTGTTATTGGAATCATTGTTTATCTTCTTAAAACGATCTCTAGCTATGTGACCTGATTTACCACAATAATGGCATACAACATCTTTATAAGCACTAGAGTCATTGCGTGACATACCTTTGTGTCTTGCACGAAACTTGCCTTTGTGTGGATTCCAGTGACTACCTCTATGTGGGAATCTGCCTCTTGCCATCAATGCTTGATCTGAATACTGAGATTTAGGCTCGTACATCTTCATCCTTTCTTCTTCTTGTATTAGGATTCTGCTAAGCTCTGTAAATGTAGGAGGGGTATGTCTTGCTACAAGTGATGAGATTAATATTTTGTAATATGGCAACAAACCCTTTAATGTGATAGATACCAGATCAGTACTAGATACTTCTTCACCTATGTCACCTAGATTATCTCGAAGGTCTTTGATGCAGGAGAGATATTTATTCATAGTTTCATTCACATCCATCTTGATAGATAATAATTTGGTCTTTAAAAACAAAATTCTATTAGAGTCAGATGTCTCATACAGACCTTTCAGCTTGTCCCATGTGTCCTTGGACGTCTTCGAATTTCTGATGTGAGGTATGATGTTGTCTTTTACAGACATACGATTCAACACCTTTGCTTGGGTTTCCCTCGAGTTCCAATCTAAGAGAGACAATAGATCTGTAGGCTTATGTTCATCCCCTTTCACAATTGGCCGCAAACTAAGAGATTCAAGCACAGTAATCAGCTTGAATTTCCAATTTACATAATTTTCCCCATTTAATTTTGATGCTTTAGTAATGTATAAATCATCCAGTGACATATCCACCATTTTTACTGAACTGTAGGGCCAGTAATTTTAACCAGACAGGTAGAAAAAAATATATATATTGGCTCACCTCCTCAAACAAGCAATTAACCCAACGCTCATTGCCTGGACCAGATTCGGCGCCGAAGAGAAATCCGTACAAGGAAGGGAAGTTCGGCGCTCTTTCTCTCAGGCTGATAGGCGTCGTTTGACGCTCCTTCTCTTTGACTAACAAGCATGGGCGGCACTCATCTTTCTCCTCCAAACAACACCGTCGGTGCTCAATAGGGTGTTGGAGAAGCGTCAGTCCTCTCTATTTTGGAAAATGAGATGGCCCGTGAGGAAAAAAAATTTACACTGGAGATAAAAAAAATTGGTCTGGCAACGATCTCCCTCAACAACGATTTGGCAACAATCACCATAATATACCAACAGTTGGCAATGTTCTCCCTCACCAGAAAAGTTGGCAGTGATTTGCAATGCAGGGGAAAAAAATATTTTCTGAATGAATCCGTGAAGAAAAAAAAAATTACAAGTGAGAAAAAAAAATTACTTCAGCGATTTCTCCTTTTCACTCTCACGCCCAACACTAAGGCGACTCAATTCAATAATGGGTATACTCTCACAGCCTAGCAATGGCTTTCTTTACTACTCGGGATAGTTCCGTCAACTTCACACAGCAGTAGCCTTCAATGAATTTTTGGTTCCCTCAGAGCAGTCTCAACTTGGCTCTGATACCAATTTAGAGAAACCAATGAGAGAACCAACAGAACACAAAGGCTTGCTCAAACACACAGGAGGAGAAACACTCAACTCAATTCTATTCAGGAATAATTGTTACATATATAGAAAATTAATAACCTAATATAGATCCAATAAATGTGGATCAGATCCACCAACATAGGAGCAATTTGAACAAGAAAAAACGAATATAGAAAACACATGAAGATATCTCTGCATTAAATCTAACATCACCACCATATAAAATATGAACTAGAAAGAAAATTTGGAAATTTATATCAAATCCATATTAAAAATGAACCAAATGATTTTGAATAGACAATCTTTTGTTATGCATGTTAACTTTTGAAACTTAAGAGTTCCAAAGTACATTGTCACCTATGTATATTTCCTCTACTCCTTAGGCTAGTGCATGCTACCCACAGGAGGAATCCCTATGCTATTTGAAGAGAGGGTCCAACTTTGTCTGCCAAAAACCACTCTAGATATGTGGAAAAGTTTGCAGTAAATTAAATATCACACTTGAAATCTGTGTAAAATTAATTCTGAACAGCAAGTAATATGTGGATTTAAATTTTACACTTTGTACCATTCCTTCGAGATCTAACCCTTCTTTACTCAACTCAGAGACCCTATATATTTTAAGCCTAATCTCTTTTAGTTTATAAGGACCACCAAAAGAATAGAACAAGGATTGAATATATAAATCACCTTGATTTGTGTGCAAATCGGTTCTAAAACACTTGAGATCTGTGTTTAAAAGGTACAGATATGCATCTAAAAGCTTATAAAACAATGAAGTAAATGCTCTTAAATCTATTTGTTATTGCATTGACTTGAATATGAAAGAAAATTGATCGAGTTGGTAAATACCAAAGTTAACCAACTCAAAAAATTGAAGTAAGAGTAATCAAACACACCAATGATATGAAATTTAGTTACCAAAATAGATGATACTTTTATTTCAAAGATAAAAATATAGATTTTGGATATATTAGATTCAACTTCAAATCACTCTAAGAGATAGGAAAATCACTTGCAAAGGACCTTCTCTCAGTTAGTCCAAGGATGGAATCACATGAACACGATCAAAGCAATGTTTATCTCACATTGAATTTTTTGCTCTCTTGCACTCACTTGAAAGGAAAAGAATGAAATGAAAATTTGGAGTCACATTGAATTGTTTGTTTTCTTCCACTCACTTGAAAGGAAAAGAATGAAATGGAAATTTAGAGAACTCCAGCAAAATAATAATCAAATAACTCATTGTAACTTTGTAGGTCTTAGAAAATGAGTGTAGGAGTTATACTAGAGAGATCCCTAGAAGATAATGCAAATAGAATAAATAAAATAGGATTTTACTAACATTAATGAGATCATATGGTTCATGGGACAAAATTACATCATCATATTGCTAGACTTTTGAAAAGTAAATGTCTTTACTAACTAAAAGGGGACGGAATTCAAACATAAAAAATTAAACATGATGAGAAATACATATATGTGGGGTTGAAACCTCATGTCCCTTTGTACATGTACTCATGTGTATGCCCCTTCTAGGGATGTTAGTTTCTATGAGGAGCTTGTTCCCGTGGTTCATCATCGTGGTGATCCATCTCCCATTGATCTTCAATTACTTGGTTTGAAATAACTTTATCCAACTAATTTCCTTGAGTATTGTTCTTCTTCTAATGTGGTTGTAGACACCACAATTAATGAGGAAATGTTGGTATGTCTTGACCCCAATCTTCTTTAGGACCTCCCACCTCCATGTTTCACATCTCAATCTATGCAAGTTCATTCTTATCTAAGCCATAATTTTCTTATCCTTTGATGGCATCTTAATTGATAGGTATTCTTAGATTTTATTTCACATATGGGGTTGAATTTATCTATATAATATTGTTTCTTTATTTGGGCTCTATTCTTCTACTCCCTTATTCTACAATTGTTATGCAAGTGTCTTATTAACTCCTTTCAATCTCTAGAGAAGTTCCTTTCTACAATATTATAGTGCTCTATCCATTTTCTACATTTTAAAACACGTCACGCTTTCTTCTTTCTAGTACTTCTTTACTAATTGGTGCAATTTTCCTACCCTCCAATTATGCTAACCTTCTTTGTATATGATCAATCTTCTTTTCCCTTTCTAGTGGTCAGAGACCTATTTTCGCTCGAATAATTTAGTATGGGATCATGTTCTTTATTCTTAGAAAGGAATAAGTTATATGTTATTATTCAACTCGGTCCAGTTGTAGCCACTTAGACTTGGCCATACTAGTCCCCCATATCTCACATATGTACAACAACATTGGTGTGACTAGTGATTGAATGACAAAGCTATTAATATTCGATTCCCATATTTGTGTTGTCCTATACCTATTCTATAGGAGGGATGTTGCTTTCCATTCTTCTTGTACACTTTTCCTTGCACCACACTAATGTTCTTTCCTTGATTGTAGTTTATGGTTGGTTCATATTCTTTTGCAATGAAAATGTGTTCTTGTTTGTTCTCAATAATAACTTCCATCCCTACTCCATTACAAAAGGTTTCCAACACTACTAAATGTTCTTGTACATTGTGAGGAGTCCTTTCTACCAAAATGACATCATCTTCATATAAAAGAATCTTGATTATTAAACCTATAATTTTCACCCCCACCCTCTATATGTTGTCTATCCTGTTATCACTCCAGGAAACTCCTCTAGGTTGTAGCTCGAGGATGCCTAGTAACTTAAAATGTTTTTAGGGTTTTCTAATATGGATCAAGTCAGGTGACCTATATAACCTTCCACTCTCAAGACATGCATGAAACTCACTCAATTACAATGATTTTAGTTACAACTATTCAGAAGTTGACAATAAGGTGCAAGGATGGAGAGCTCATCAAGCTGGCAGATTTACATACAAAACATATGCATATAAATGGATAAATCATGATAAGGATGGTACTTATAAATCAAATCACATTAACACACCAATAGGATGACAGCTATTAGTTATTAATCAACTTGAAAGTAACCTAAATACACATTCAGGCATAAGTATAGTAAAGACAGAGATGAAGGCTGAACAAATCATAACAAAAGAGCTTATATTCAAGAATGAGCAAAATGAGAAGCTGACAATAGTATCGGTTTATAAATCCTTAGTCTTAGGCTTTATAGCCTCTTACAAAATATACAGATCCTAAAAACTTGGATCTGTTTTTTTACAAAAATAAACAAAAGTAATAGTTTTTGCAAATTAGGGTTTAAAACCCTGATTAACTACTTGTCTTAACTTAACTGAAGAATTAGTTCACTGAATGAAATTTTAGATAACTGAAGTAAATGCTGATGATTACTGCTACTGGCCCTCTTCCAGTTAAGCCACTGATTTCTCTTGACAGCTAGGGTTGGTGGCATTTTGTGTTGTTATGTCATAGTAGAGGTTAAACAGACCCTTTTATGATGCTTCCCTCAGCGTCTTTCATCTTTAGATTATGTCCCTGAGCCATCTATAGTTGCCCAAAACTAGTCCTATATGCCAAAACTTGCTTTTAAGCCTCTGTCCGCTTTCGGTGGTTAAGAGGCTAGTTTATAGGAACCGTTAGCTGTCGAAAGTGGTGCTTTCGGTGGCTAATGAACTGCCCCAGTGTCTGCCTAAGCCATCGAAAGCCCTGTTTTGTAAAAATTATTAGGTTTTTCTCAAAAATGTCTTTTTAGACCTGTTTGCTCAGCTTTCTTCTTCTGCAGGCTTCGTACTAGGAGTGTTAACAACACCCTAGCTAGTTTCAGGAGGCTGGAGACTAACTACTGCTAAAAAACTAGGGTTTCCAAGGTGGGGTGGCTGTTAGGGTTTGCCTTGGCCTCCTTCCACTTCAGTCTTTGGAGCCTAATCATCCTGTATATAGCCTTGTGTTTTCTTTTATGTATCTCAAGTTTCTTTTGACCTGCTTGGCTTTAGAAGAAGAAGGAGGTTGTTCTACTATTGTTGCCCTGATAGGTCAACTTTTGCCCTAAAAATTTAGCCAAACTGCTGAAAAATGGGGCTCAAAGATGGATTTGTTCCTTCAAATATGTGACACTTGTTTATAAAATGAAATATTTTTTTGTAGATTAGTTTGTTTTGACAAAAAACCTCTCTCAGTTTTCTGGAATTCATTTTAATTTGCCCCAGATCTGGATTTCAAAAACATGTTTCAAACAGGAAATTCTGAGATCCGAAAATTAGGTCTCAGAGATGGATTTGAATCTCCCAATATGCCATACTTGTAGGAAAATTGATATAGTTTATTGTTCTATGACCTGTTAGGAACAAAAACCTCTGAGCGTTTCGTAAAATGATTCTCCATTCACTCATAATCACCGTTTTAAAATGATGCCTTTTCATAATAAAACGCCCCTTTTCGGTGGCTTAGAGCATCCTGAAATTTCGGTCTTAGCTACCGAAAGTCTGCTTTCGGTGGCTTAGAGACCGTTTTGAAACCACGCTTAGCCATGGAAACCTATGTTTTGAGTTTTTTGAGCGGGCCTTTTCCCCAATGCATTTCACTTGCTTTTGGTGGATAATGCCCTCCTTCAATGACCCGATAAGCTGCTGAAACCAAGGCTTTTCGGTGGCTAATGAGCTATTGGAAAGCTCGCCTAAGCCACTGAAAGTCCTTTTCCCAAAATTTCATAAACAAACACGATTAGCAGGCTTTCGGTGGTCAACATGGTCCTGTGTTAAAACTGTTAGCTGCCGAAAGGTGAGATTTTCGATGGCTAATGAGTTGTTGAAAATCTTTCCTAAGCCATCGAAAGCTAAAAATTTCAAATTTTATTAAAAAACAGAACATCAGATATCCCAAGCTTGTTAGTCATCCCAATATTTTTCATAATATGGCCTGAAACCTTCATCAGTGATCAAAAAATAAATTGTTTTGAGTGAACTTATTGAAAATTTTATTTAGGAGATAACATATCCATTTTTCCAATTAGTCTATGTATAGACCCAAGAGGGCGGGTGAGAGTGGACACCCTTATTTTACTCTTATCTCACTGTGGAGCTGCTTGAAAATCCTCTATAGGTTCTTATTCAAGCCTTAACATGTTCATATAATTGTAAATTGTCACTCTCCATTCCATTGGTACTCCAAGCTCTACCAATGTTTTCATGAGCTTCAACCATTGAACTATGTCAAATGCCATACGAAAGTCCACATAGTAGCATTGTAGGTCCTCTTCCTTATTTTCCCAAGTGTTTTCAACCACGTGTCTTGGTGTTTGGCAATGCCATAGTGGTCAATGGTTGAATTCTTTGGATTGAACCCTACTTGTCCTTTTCCTCATTTACCATTTTCTTTTTTCTCCTCTACAGAAGTTTCTCTCCATGATGTTTCATAGCATCTTGGAAAAGGTTGAGATAATCATTGTATTCTTGTAATTGTTGGGTTGTTTTTTACATTTCCCTTAATAATTGGGAGGATAGTAATGGTTTCCCACCTCTCCAAAAACCCTTCTCTATCATTTGATTTACTACCTCTTTTATATATCTCTTGAGATGATCCTTGTCCCCCTTGAGGTGTTCTTTGTAATACCCCAACTCTCATTCTATTTTATGTAATAAGGATAAAACATTATCCAAGTAAGTATGAAGACTACAAAAACAAGTTTTGGATTGTTTATAATTAAACTAAGTTATGTTGTTTTATATTAAATAACTTAGCAACATAAAAGATACAAGAGGGATTCCATTGGAGAAGAGAGAAGGAAATTTAAAGAAATAACTGAATAAATAGATAATTAAATAAAAAGAGGGTAAATAATTAAATAAAAAGAGAGGGGAAAGAAATGGAAGGAATTTGTCTCTAATGAATATAAATAATGGGAAATAGGAAACTAATCCAAACCCCTAACTGAATGTAACCGAATAAAAAAGAGAGAACAAAAGAAAAAGAAGAATGGAAAATCCCAGTCAATGTTCAGATGGGAAAAATACGAGAATTAATGATCTTCATATGAATTTGAATATGCAGTAGAGGTATGCTGCATTCCAGTACAAAGTACTAAGAGGAAGTTAGGATTACCGAAAATAATCCAGTGCCTTGAGCGTTGAGAGGTACCTATATGGTACCGACTAACTGTAGTTGGGGTGCAATTAGAAAAATATTCCCAAATTGAATAAAATATTGATTGAATGTTTATGAACAAGGGTTAAAAACTGACAAGAGGGTTCTTAAAGGGATATATTAAGAAGAAAGACTTCTCTCTCCTCTGGTAGAATCCCTCCTTGGCTCGGGGATGAACTTGCATGAGACAAGGAGATAATTAAAAATAAGTTTCTAGAAAGCTTTATTTTGAATTTTGTTTATCAACATTGTCCTATTATCAATTTCTCATGGGAAAAGATTGCAGTCGAAAAGTATTTTACCTAATTCATTGAATATTTATGTCAATTATACGTATTGTTCTGAACGTATCTTACAGAGCTTGTTTATGTGATAATATAAATGTTGTATGTTCATAAGTTATTGATTTGAACTGTAAATATCCATCTCTTTTATTAATAGTAATGGATCAACTAAGCACTAAATAACTAGAATTAAGAAATGAACCATATGTAGAGTAGTTATTATTCAAATGAAATCATAGACACATGTTCAAAGATTCGAGCCTCTTGGAAAACTCACTAGAACAAAGATAGTTGATTAAACAAGTGGGAATTCCTTTGCATGGTGAAACCCCTAATATTTAGACCAAGATTCTTCGTTAGTTCAATTCGAGATTAAACATTGACAAAATCGACCTAGATTCTCTAACTTTCAACCCTCGCTGAACCGAAACCCTAAAGGGATATTTAAATGTTTAAGAGAATTTAAGAGGTAGTTACAGAATGAATTATGATATCTCCACCAGCTAATAAACAAAATTCAAGTTCATTTCTTTATACAAGAGAGAGATATACAACTTCATAACATCTAGGAAACAAAATTATTGTCCTTTATAGCTGTCATGGATGAGACAAAGTATGTATTTCACTCCACAATAACCTAGTTTAACAAAAAATAACTCATAAAAACAAGAGTTGAGGATCCATTTGTTGCGTATGTTGTAATTAAGCTCAGGTTGGTGAGTAAATTTGGTTGGTATAACTCTCAACCAACTGCATTGAATGTTGGGTTCCCTCGCTTCTTTTCCATAGTTTTTTGTGTTACTTTATATAAAATATATTTTAATATAACAACAATTCATTTTCTTTTACTCTCTAACTGTCTATGTTTATCTATGCGTTCATTCTCTCTGTTGTTCCTGTTTTGTATGGATTTTAAGTCAGACTTGATCATGTTGTGCATTGTTTAAATCCACATGGTATCAGAGCACCAGGGCATTAGCTTCCTCCTTCTCCTTTTGGCTGCAATGGTTTGGACATTTTTGTAGGGCATCTCAAGTTTCCTTCCGTCATCCTTACTCTTTTGTCTGTTGTGAGCATCTCTGTTAAGAATCTACTACTTAAAGACATCACCAACACATTTCTAGTGATCTCTATTCTCTTTCTTTGGCATCTTCTTTTCCTTAATATGGCATATAAGTTCCCAATCCCTATTTTAACTCCTCACAACTATTTTAGCTGGAAATCAACCATGGTTGTTTTACTTAGGAGTAAAGGTATGTACAGGATCACCACTGGATCAGAGAAAGAACCCACTCAAAATGTTGAGAAGCATAACTGGCATAATCATTGCGATGAAGCCTTAGGATGAATCTATCTCTCTCTTTCCCCTAAACTCTTGTTTCACTTGGAAGGCATAAACACCCCCCATGAAACATGGGATCAACTTGAAAAAATGTTTGGTAAAACATATGCCATTCATGGCCATCAACTGGAAAATGAACTCATTAGTTTGGATCCTAATAATTTTGATACCATTCAAGACTTTATTTCCAAGTTCAAATCCCTTAGGATTCAGCTGAAGGACTCCAATATTGAGAAGAAAGATGAAAACATCATAAATGCAACTCTCTCTAAGTTAGGAGAATCATATTCAGTGTTTGTTTCCAAATTTTATTCAACTCGAGATGCCTTGAGTCAGGATTTTGTAATGCCTACTTTTTTTGCCTTTGCTGAAAGACTTACTTGTGAGTAGGATAAGTTCATTCAAATGGGATCTCTCAGCTCTGTAGATTCTAAGTCTCATGCATTAGTAGCTAGCTCACCTTCAAATTCAAGATTGGCACATAAAAGGGCATCTAAAGGGAAACAAACAAACAATACAAATCAGATAATTATTCACATTCGTCTCCTAAACCATATTCTAAAGGAAAGAAAAATCCTCTTAAATGTGCATTATATGGAAAGGATGGTCATTCAGAGTCTCATTGTTTTAAGAAATTAGTTGTCTTGTCTTCAGAAATGAAGAAATGCAATTTAAATACCAGGCTATCTTCTCCTAGCGATGATACATTGAATACTAAAGCTCTCTCTGCTAGAGAATATTTGTCTTCCTCTTAACCTGAACTTGAACCTGAATGGATATTCGATTCTAGAACCACCCATAACATGGTTGTCCATAAAAAAATGTTTTCTTCCATTAATTCATGCAAAACTAGGCATCTTTTTGTGGAAAACTCTTCACCTTTGGTTGTTAAAGGTAAGGGATCCGTTGAAATGAAGGATGACATAGTCCATAATGTTCTATATGTTCCTAAAATTTCAACCAACTTGCTCTCAATATATCAGATTACAAATTCAGGTGCAGGAAAAACAATCATGTTTACCCCTGATTCTGTAATTATTCGTGAAATTGAGGATCCTTCACAAATTGTTTCCATAGGGAAAGTGGATCATCATGGGCACTTATATTCATTTTCTCATTTTGAGTTGACATCTCCTACCAATGTATTTCTTTCTCACTCAAATGAATTAAGCAGATTATGGCATGACCGATTTGGCCACTTCAATTATCGCTATCTTTAGCAACTTAGTAAGAAAAACATGGTCATTGATCTTCCACCTATCTCATTTTATGAGGTTGTTTGTATAGGATGTATTCTTGGAAAGCATCCTCAACACAGTTTTGATAAAGGAAAATCTTATAGAGCTTCTAAAATTCTGCAACTTGTTCACAGTGACATTTCAGGCCCTTTCCCTGGTTTATCTTTTCAAAGGGCACACTTTTTACTTACATTCAGGGATGACTATTCTAGATGCACATGGGTCTATTTTTTGAAAAATTAAAGTGAGACCTTTGACACTTTTCTTATGTTCAAAGCCTTGGTTGAAAAACAATCTAGAAAGTCTATCAAATATTTGCGAATAGACAATGGTGGAGAATATATCAGCAACAAATTTAAAGACTATTGTGCCACTGAAGGTATTCAACTACAACATACAATGCCTTGTTGTCCACAACAAAATGGTGTTGCTTAAAGGAAAAACCATACCTTGAAAGAGATGGAAAATTGTATGATTTATGCAAGACACCTCAGCCCACGGTCACTAGGCTGAAGCGATAAATTGTGCAAACTATGTAGATAATCGTACACCTCACAAGGATATTCAAGGGGTGACACTAGAAGAAGTTTGGAGTGGATAGAAACCTTCTGTTCTACATCTAAGGGTATTTGGGTGCAATGCTTGGGCGTACATTCCAAAAGAAAAATGTAGGGAAATGGACATGCAAAGTAATCCTTGCATCTTTGTTGGATACCCAGAAGATGTTAAAGGATACATGTTATTGGATTCTAACACTCACAAATTTCTTATCAGTAGGAGTGTTATATTTGATGAGAATCCTCCTCAACATATTATATCTTCATATGATTATCCTTCCTTTGAGTTGACTGCCCCTGCTCATGAAAATGATCTTGAAGAACAATCATCTAGCACTCATCTGCCACTTCTTTGATTAGGGTAAAAGAAGAACATGGTCCTCTCTTAATAATCCTACTAGAGAATTTATGGCTAGTGCTTATAATCCAAAAGACTTTCATGAGGCCCATGGTATTAAAGAATGGGATGCTGCCATGAAAGATGATCACAATTCATTGTTGAAAAATGACACTTGAGACTTAGTCCCTCTTCCAAAAGATAGAAAATTGGTTCAATGCAAGTGGGTATATCAAACCAAACATGCAGTTGATGGTACAATAAAGAGATATAAGGAGTGATTGGTTGCTAAAGGATTCTCCCAGGTTGAAGGACTTGACTATTCTGAAACGTTTTCTCCCGTGGCTAAGAAGAATTCTATTTGCCTTGTTCTTTCCATAGTGGCATCTCGCAAGTGGATTGTACATCAAATGAATGTAAAATGTGCATTCCTTCTTGGCGATATGCAAGAAGAGATATACATGGAACAACCTCTTAGGTTTATCCAAGACTCTTCACTTGTGTGCAAGCTCAAAAAATCCTTGTATGGTTTGAAACAAGCCCCTAGGGCTTGGTATGAGAAGATGGATTCTTTCCTTCTCTCTTTAGGATTTTCTCACTACCTTTCTGATTCAAATGTGTATATTCTGTGGAAATATAATGAACTTCTTATCCTTGTTCTCTATGTGGATGATCTCATTCTTACCGAGATTTCAACTATCTTGATTGATAAGGTGAAGTTTGATCTTCAACAACAGTTTGACATGGCATATTTAGGGTTGCTTCACTACTTTTAGGGACCAGAAGTCACACAGTCTACATATGAGATAGGTCTCTCGCAGCCCAAGTATGCATTAGATCTCTTGAGTAGATTCCACATGTTGGATTGCAAATCTGCACCCACACCATTTTTGTTCGAAGTAAAGTTTTCAGCAAAGTGCTCTACTCCTTTGGTTGATGTTACTTAGTATCGACAACTGTTAGATTTTTATCAATTAGATAATATGATATTAGGATCTGATTTGAGAGAATAACATGCACAACAATCAATCACAAGAGATAATAGACACAAATATTTATCTTTGGGGAAACCATAAAGGAAAAAAAGCCCACAACTTCCTCAGAGATAGAATGAGCACCAATGGAAATAGTAAAACCCAAAGACAGAAAGATGATCTCCAACAGTTGTTCTTTCTCTCACTTGAGTGAGATTCTTCTCTCTCACCTATGCGCTATAGCTGGGTGAATGTGTGTGATAAATAGAGAGGCTCACTCTCTATTTATACTAGTTTCCGACTTGACAATAACTTACCGGGGCCGACTTCTCTAGGAGAGTCTAATAACCCTAGTGCCCTATAACTATGGGGACTTTAACCCCGACTCACAAAGGAGGGTTAATCTCTATGACTTTACATGACTTGATTAAATTAATGAATCTCCCAATAGGAACATCAGGGACCAATGAAATACAATATATGAAATATGCAAGTGAATACATTCTGAAGTTACAAATACATCAACACTCCCTCTTAACTAGGAAGGTATTCTCTTGACACAATTCATCAGCACAAGTCTTCTTCTCTGNTCATCATCATTGCTTCTACTATCTTGATCAAATGGTGCTATCTCTTCATTCTTCTCGTCGCGGGAAGTTCTACAGAGCCAACCCTTTTTCACGCTGGTTATAGGCCTACCCTCAATGTAGGTCTTCCTCTACAGAGCCAGTCCTTTTTCATACTGGGTGTAGGCCTCTACAAAGCCAGTCCTTTTTCATACTGGATGTACCTCCACAGAGCCAGTCCTTTTTCATACTGGATGTGGGTCTCTACAGAGCCAGTCCTTTTTCATACTAGATGTACGCCACTACAGAGCCAACCCTTTTTCATGTTGGATGTACTTCCACAGAGCCAGTCCTTTTTCATACTGGATGTGGGTCTCTACAGAGCCAATACTTTTTCATACTAGATGTAGGCCACTGCAGAGCCAACCCTTTTTCATGCTGGATGTACTTCCACAGAGCCAGTCCTTTTTCATACTGGATGTAGGCCAATACAGAGCCAACCCTTTTTCATGCTGGATGTACTTCCACAGAGCCAGTCCTTTTTCATACTGGATGTGGGTCTCTACAGAGCCAATCCTTTTTCATACTAGATGTAGGCCACTACAAAGCCAACCCTTTTTCATGTTGGATTTACTTCCACAGAGCCAATCCTTTTTCATACTGGATGTGGGTCTCTACAGAGCCAATCCTTTTTCATACTGGATGTAGACCACTACACTTATATCGGACCATGGCAGGCCCCGCATAGCACTGTGTCAAAATGGCACAACACTTACATCTGACCATGGGAGGAACCAATCTTTCCACCATGTCAGAAGGGAACAACACTACATCTGACCATGGGAGGAACCAATCCTACCACCATGTCAGAAGGGCGCGACACTTACATTTGAACATGGGAGGAACCAATCCTACACCATGTCAGAATGGCACAACACGTACATCTGACCATGGGTGGAACCAGTCCTACCATCATGTTAGAAGTGCTCACGGACTCATCACTTCCCCTTAGAAGGGACCTCTTTTTGGAGAACACCAAGCTTCTCCCGAAAGTATTCAAAATTCACTCTGGCTAATGGCTAAGTAAACACATCAGCTATCTGTTTGTCCGTCGCAACATATTGCAGCTTCAATGCTCCCCTCTGCACCATATCCCTGATATAGTGGTATTTCATCTCAATATGATTTGACTTGTCATGAAACACTGGGTTCTCCGACAACTTCACATAACTCTAGTTGTCACAATATATACAAGTAGCATCCAACTGGATATCAAACAAATCAGACAGTAGCTTCCTCAGCCATACTGCCTCACAACTAGCCGAACAAGCTGCGACATATTCTACTTCAGTTGTACTGAGTGCCACGCAAGACTGCTTCCTTCTAAACCAAGAGATCACACCTGATCCCATACTGAAGCAACACCCCAAAGTGATCTTCCTATTAATGGCACTGCCTGCCCAATCTGAATCAACATAACCCTCCAGGTTAATCTTCGGATTCACCTCATACTTGCATCCATAATCAACCGTACCCTTTAGGTACCTCAGAATATGCTTTGCAGCAATCAAGTGAACATGTATAGGATCTGTCAGGAACTGGATCAATGTGTTTACAACAAAGCAAATATCTGGTCTCATATTCGTTAGGTACATCAAGGACCCAATCATCTGATGATAAATTGTAGCATCAACCGACTCTGATGAAGAATTACTCAATAGCTTCAGGTTCGATGCCATAGGTGTGGTCATGGCCTTGCAGTCCATCATCCCGAACCTATTCAAGATCTCTATTGCATATATCCCTTGTCCCAGGGAGATTCCATCTGCATTCTATCACACCTCCATGCCTATAAAGTAGTGCATCATACCCAAGTCCTTCATCTCGAACTTGGCAACAAGCTTCTTCTTCATATCAGCAATCAACCCATCCTCACATGTTACAAACAGGTCATCTATATACAGTAGGAGTATCACTGGGTTTCATTTTTCAACCTTGTAGTAAAGGTTGGAATCCACTTTAATCTTGATAAAGTCCAAACTAGTCAGGAAGCTGTCAATCCTTCTAATCCATGTCCTGGGTTCCTGTTTCAAATCATACAGGGCTTTCTTCAATTAACACACATGATTTTTCATATCATATGTCTCAAAACCGAGTGGCTTCTCCACATACACTTCCTCTTCCACTACACCATTCAAAAAAGAAGTCTTGACATCCATCTGGTGTATCTTCTATTTCATCACTGCAGCCAGGGAAACTACTGATATGATGGAAGTGTATCTGGATACAGGTGCAAACGTTTCTTCATAATCTATTCCTTCTTTCTTGGATAAGCCACGAGCCACAAATATTTCTTTGTATTTATCTATGCTGCCATCTGCGACATGCTTGATCTTGTATATCCACTTCGAAGTCACAACAGACTTCCCCTCTAGTCTTGGGACAACATCCGAGACATCATTCTTCATGATCGACTGGTACTCGTCAATCATAGAATCCTTCCATTCTTTATTCTATGCCACTTATTCATAGTTGGAAGGTTCTTTATCAATGATGTCACATAATAGGGCTACATATACGGAGTAGGACCTAGTTCTCTTCCTCTCTCTGTGAATTTCTTTTGGAGCCCCATATCTTTCTGCACCTTGGATAGCCTCTCATACCCATGTAGGTTTCCTCTTGTGAGGATTATTCTCCTAGGGTGGATCTACAGGTTCCTGGGGTTCTTTTATTTCTCAATCTTCTTCTTGAGTTGCATCATTCATAGTTGTATCTTGAATTCTGGGTACTTTTGTTTCTCGAGGTTCCTCAACAGGTCTCTTTCTGGATTTGTTGTAAGCTGAGTCTTCGTCAAATGTTGCGACCCTGCTGATGTCGATCTTCTTGAATCCTGAGAAGTATATTCTCTAAGCCTTCGAGCTTTCACTATATCCCACAAATATACCCTTCTTCCCTAAAGGATCTAACTTTGTCCTCTTTTCTTTCGGAATGTGTGTGTACATTGGACAACCAAATATTCTAAGATGACTGACTTCTGGTTTATTGCGGGAGAAGACTTCTTCAGGTGTCTTGTTCTCGAGTACTTTATGTGGAGTATGGTTTTGTACATACACATATGTTCTAGCAGCTTCTACCCATAGATGCATGGGAATATCTTGATCATGAAGCATTTCCCTTGCAGCTTCCATAATCGTTCTATTCTTTCTTTCTGCAACCCCATTCTGTTGTGGATTATATGGAGTGGGAAACTCTCTCTTGATCCCTAAATCTCTGCATAATTCTTTGAATTCATTTGATGTGAATTCTCCGCCATTGTCTGATCAAAAAGTCTTGATTTTCTTTTCTTTATGGTTCTTGATCAAGGCTTTGAACACTTTGAATTTTATGAATACTTCATCTTTGTTTTTCAAGAAGTATATCCATGTCTTCCTAGAAAAATCATCAATGAAAGAAACATATTATACATACCCAATCAATGAACTGGATGACATTAGACCACATACATCGGAGTGGATGATCTCCAAGATTCCTTGCTCTCACTACTTGGAAATGTCTTCTTTGTGTTCTTTCCTTTCGCACATCCTTTGCATACATCGTCATGTTTCACCTGTATTTCTGGAAGACCTTCAATAGCTTTTCTTGCAAGTGGTAGTGCTCTATAGTGCACATGTGAAAGCCTTCTGTGCCAAAATTCATTTGGCTCTACTGAGTCATGGACCAAGGCTTATTCTGGTTGGCCCTTTAGCTTGTATAATACTCCCTCTTGCTCCCCAATCACAACTACATCATCTATGGTCTTTCTCTTTGGCCACAGAAGGACTTGGCCATCTACAAATGCAACCCTCATTCCTTTTGCATCCAATGCAGATATGGAGAGGAGGTTCTTCTTTAGTCCTGGTAGAAACAAGACATCCTTCATTTTCATAGACTTTCTAGAGTCTAACTTGTAGGAGGATTCACCACTACCTTTTATTGGTTATTGGTAGTCATCCCCAAGTTTCACCTTGTGGGGTGACTCATGTTCTAATATTTTCACAAATGATTCTTTGAATCCTGTCATATGCTTGGAAGCCCCACTATCGGTAAGCCAATTTTTTCTTCCATGTGTGAGAGTTCCCATGAGAGCGAAAATCAAAACATACTCTTCATCACTTGAATAATCTTCACTTTCTTGTTTGACTCTCTTCTTGGAAGGTTCATCATCCTCTGCAGCATGAGCATGATGTCTTCTCTTGTTTCCCTTCTTCTTGTGAGAGCCACCTTTGTTTATGGGACAAAATCTAGAGATGTGTCCTTTATCATCGCATGTAAAGCATCTGATACTAGAAAGATCTCTGTTAGATCTTCTAGGGTTATCTTTCTGGTGAGAGTGCTTACCTTTGTGATGATGATAGTCCATTCTGCTTTTCTTGGAGTGTACTGTGAGAGCTTGATCTTTGTTTCCCATCTTTTCTTCTCGAGCTACTATTCGAGATTCTTCTTGTGAGCATTCCTCCCACAGCCTACTGAAGGTGAATAACTTTCTTCTAGCACAAATTCCTTGAATGAAGGAGTCCCATGACCTAGGGATACCATTCAAGGTGGTCATCACAATTTCTGCATTCTCCACTTCTTCATCCACTACTTCAAGTTGTTCTTTGATCATGGAGACCCTTGTAAAGTATGACTGTATGGTCTCTGCATTCTAGATCTTCACATTCTTCAACTAGTTCCTCATAGTCATCTTCATGTTTATGTTCTTTCCTTCAAATAGCTTGGTCAGGGCATCAAACATTTCTTTAGGTCTCTTTAGGGAGGAAACCGGTGGTATGAGGTGATCCTTGATTGAATCAACAATAATCCTCTTATCCATGACCAATTTATTTTTTTGTAAGGCCTTAGCCTCATCTCCCTCTGGAACTGGAACCTCTTCATTGATGTAAGAGTCCAACTCATTTTCTTCCAGGAATAAGGAGATCCTATACTTCCAGGCTCGGAAGTTATCATCTCCCTTAAGATTTTCATCAATCTTGGTGTGATGAGACATCTTAACTGAGAACCTCAAATGGAAATACCAAAAATAAAAATATCTTACCAATTTGAGAAGTTGAAAACTGGATCTGGAGCTGATCTTTTGCAGTGCAGGTTTTTTGGTTCCAAGGAAAATTAGGGTTTGACTTTCCCAAAGTTCCACCCAACCAAAAACCTCGATTTTGAGGAGAACAATCCTATCCTGGGATCACTCAAAAATTCCTCTTCAGTGAAAATCCCTAGTTTCCCGATGTAGTGGTAGATCAAAAACTGAAAGTGCTTAGAATCAGATTCTGCTTTGACAGAAAGATGCGCCTTTCAATGGAGAGTGAGCCTAGACTCCTTTTGCTGATGGATTATCGAGAGAGACCCAAAAACTAAGAAGCCCTAGCTTTCGTAGCTGCATAGTGTCTTCTTCTCAGGTTAGCTCTGATACCATGTTAGATTTTTATCAATTAGATAATATGATCTTAGGTTCTTATTTGAGAGAATAACATGCACAACAATCAATCACAAGAGACAATAGACACAAAGATTTATCCTCAGGGAAACCATAAAGGAAAAAAACCCCGCACCTTCCTCAAAGATAGAATGAGCACCAATGGCAGCAGTAAAACCCAAAGACAGAAAGATGATCTCCAATAGTTTTTATCTCTCTCACTTGAGAGAGCTTCTTCTCTCTCACCTATGTGCTATAGCTGGGTGAGTGTGTGTGATAAATAGAGAGGCTCACTCTCTATTTATACTAGTTTTTGACTTAACAATAACTTACCAGGGACGACTTCTCTAAGAGAGTCTAATAACCCTAGTGCTCCACAACTGTGGGGACTTTACCCCCGACTCACAAAGGAGGGTTAATCTCTATGACTTTACATGATTTGATTACATTAATGAATCTCTCGATAGGAACATCGGGGACCAATGAAATACAATATATGAAATATACAAGTGAATACATTCCGAAGTTACAAATACATTAACAACAACTTGTTGGCATATTACTGTACTTGACTCACACTCATCTGAATATCTCATATGCAATTAGCTTGTTTTTTCGGTTCATGTAGGAACCACATGAGCTCCATTGGAAAGTTACAAAGCGAATTCTTCGCTACACTAAGGGAACCCACATATGGCATCCATTACTCATCCAATGGCAATGTAGATATAGTGGGTTATACTGACTCAAAATGGGTTGGTGATCTCGATGACCGCAAATCCACATCTGGATATGTATTCCATCTTGTTTATGGCCCTATTTTTTGGTCCAACAAAAAGCAAAGAACAATTTCCTTTTCTTCTACAGAATCAGAGTATCGAGGTGTTGTTAATGCTACTATCGAGTCTATTTGGATTCGACAGATTTTATCAGAATTTAGTTTACAACAGGTGCATCCCACTGTAATTTGGTGCGATAATCAGATTTTTATCCATATTTCCAAGGAACCTATGGAGAATCAACACCCCAAGCATATATCAGTTCACATGCATTTCACCCAATAGCTGATTCGTGAAAAAATTATTGGTTTGCAATATTTCAAGACAGAATTGTAGGTTGCTGATATATTCACTAAACCTTTGTCACAAACTAGATTTGTTCAACTTAGTGCCTTAATTGGGGTCAAGGACATTGTCCTTGA
This sequence comes from Pseudotsuga menziesii, assembly GCA_001517045.1. Classification (NCBI taxonomy): domain Eukaryota; kingdom Viridiplantae; phylum Streptophyta; class Pinopsida; order Pinales; family Pinaceae; genus Pseudotsuga; species Pseudotsuga menziesii. The sequence continues at coordinate 25,762 of LPNX010047913.1, forward strand.
GGGGGGGTAGTCTCAGTTCTCCTCCATATTTTCATATCTATGTTTTGATAATTTTGTACATGAGTACCTTAGCAGGCCTTGTTTCCAGGACCTATTTTGTCTAATTCTATGTATTCCTCCTCTCGCTTAAGGGAGGGGGGGGGGGGGGGGGGGGGATGGTGTTGATGTACATTGCAATTAAGCTCATGTCGGTGAGTAAATTCAGTGGGTATGGCTCTCAACCAACTACATTGAATGTTGGGTTCTCCCGCTTCTTTCGCATAGTTTTTTTTGTTACTTTATATACAATAGTTTTTAATATAACATCAGTTCATTTTCTTTTACTCTTTAACTGTCTCTATTTATCTTTGTGTTCATGCTCTCTGTTGTTCTTGTTTTGTATGGAGTTTAAGTCAAACTTGATCCTATTGTGCATTGTTTAAATCCACACCATTCACCACGTGGAGAGAAAACCCCCTCAAGATTCTGAATTATTGCCATACACAGAAAGGAAACCCATAGAATCCTTGTGATAGAAAATGGCAATACAATAATAGTTTCATTTTAATTCTCAGAACTGAAATTACAACTCAAATAGAAAGGTCCATCCTCAATCTAATTAAATCTGGAGGAATTCAACATACCATTCAACAAACAATACCTATATTTAAAGAAAAATCGAATCCCTGCATTTCCTCGTGATGTATGGTCATAGAAGGAAGTGGGCTTACTGACCATAGAAAAACCATAGGCCACTTTTCAAAGATGTACCCGCATTGCGTTTCCCTGAAGAAGCATTATACCACATGGAGACAGTTACTCAGTAGCTCAGTTTTTGAAAGAAAAGAAACTAAAATATCATAGATAGAAGGAAATAAAACAAATTCCAAGAAAAATCGAGACGTAGGTTACGTATAGAGAATGCATGGATAGCTTGCAAGCATATCCTATTTTGAAAGTCTATAAATAACTCAGTAACCAATCAATATTCAAAGAAAATCTGCACAACCTTGAGAAGGTCTTCCTTCCAAAATAATTCCCTAGGAAATTGATCTGGTATGAAGTCAAATTATTCTCACAAGCCTTCCCTCAATCTAAGTTGACCCAGCTTTCCTCCTCGCCCAAGGATGAACTAGAACTCTTGAACAAATAATGTTCCAAGCTAGAATGAATTTGTGAAACCCTCCTTACAACTGTGAAGAGTCGGGATAGCTTCATGTACTCCAGTATTTCATGGCTTGACAGAGAGTCATTGTTATGTGATGTTAAAACCTTACACCTCGACATCGTGTACAACTTTTGTGGATAGGATTTAATCAATCATTTATTGCATCTTCCCACTGCAACTAGGTAGTAGGAACCACCTCAACCTTAAACATGGCTTGTTTACACCCCTTCCTTTTTGATGGGACTGATATATCTGTTGATGTAATTGTAACTTTGGAGTGTATTCACCTATGTATCTTGTGTCTTGTACCCCGATGTTTATTCCGGGATGTGTTTATAATGTAATTGAGTCATGTCATGCCCCGATGTTCTGATTGGGAGAATCTATAATGTAAACAAGTCATGTCAAGTCATTGTGGGTAACCCTCCTATTGTCTGACGGTTAAAGTCCCCGCAGTTCCGGGGCACTAGGGTTATTAGACTCACCTAGTGAAGTCATCCCTAGTTGGGTTTAGTCAAGTTGGGAATTAGTATAAATAGAGAGGTGACCTCTCTATTTATCACACACTCACTCACACTCAGTTGTAGCACAATAGCTGAGAAAGAAGAAGACACCGGGGCTAGAAGAAAGAGGTTATTGCTGTCGGGAGATCATCTTACTGTTTTGGGGTTTTACTCTTGGTGTTGATTCTATCTCTGAGGAAGTTGTGGGGTTTTCTCCATTTATGGTTTCCCCAAGGAAAAACACTGTGTTCATTGTCTCTTGTGTTTGATTGCTGTGCTTGTTATTCTCTCAGTTAAAGATCCTAATAATGCTAGCTTAATGTTAAAAATCTAACATGGTATCAGAGCTAACCTGAGAAGAAGACACTATGCAGCTGTGGGAACTAGGGCTTACTACTTTCTGGATCTTCCTCCATAGGTTTTCAACAAAAGAAGGTTGGATTAACTCTCCTCCTTAGGGCGCATCTTTCTGTCGAAGCAGAATCCAATTATGAAGTTTTCCAGTTTTTGACCCGATGCTACTGCCGAAAATTAGGGATTTTCACAGAAGAGGAATTTTTCAGTGAGCCCAGACCTGGATTGATATCCTCCCCAAAATCAAAGTTAGGGATCAATTTCAAAGCATTTGGTTGGACAGAACTCTGGAAAAGCAAATCCCTAATCTGCTCCTGAACCAATACTGCAGAATTTCGGCTCCAAATCCAGATCCGACATCTTGACCTGGTAAGATCTAAATCTTTTGTATTTCCATTTGAGGTTCTCAGTTAATATGTCTCATCATACCAATCTTGATGAAAATCTTGCGGGAGCTGATAACTTTCGAGCCTGGAAGTATAGGATCTCCCTGGTCTTGGAAGAAAATGAGTAGGACTCTTACATTAATGAGTAGGTTCCAGTTCCAGAGGGAGATGAGGCAAATGCCTTACATAAGAAGAAGTTGGATATGGAAAAAAGAATCATTGCTGATTCTATCAAGGATCACCTCATACCACAGGTGTCCTCCCTCAAGACACCAAAAGCTATGTTTGATGCCCTAACCAAATTGTTTGAAGGAAAGAACATAAACAGGAAGATGACTCTGAGAAACTAGTTGAAGAATGTGAAGATTCAAAATGCATAAACCATCCATTCTTACTTCACAAGGGTTTCTCAGATCAAAGAACAATTGGAACCAGTAGATGAAGAAGTAGAGAATGCAGAGATTGTGATGACCACCTTGAATGGTCTACCTAGATCATGGGACTCCTTTATTCAAGGAATCTGTGCCAGAAAGAAGTTGGTCAAATTCAGCAGACTGTGGGAAGAATGCTCTCAAGAAGAAGCTCAGATAATAGCTCTAGAAGAGAAGATTGGAAGTGAAGATCAAGCTCTCATAGTACAATCCAAGAAATCCAGATCCAACCACCACAGAAGCCAGTACTCTCATCAAAAGAATAACTCTGGAAAGCCTAGAGATTTGTCTAAGTACATTTTCTATACAAGTGATGAAAGAGGACATTTTGCTAGAGACTGTCCTAAGAATAAAAGTAGCTCTCACAAGAATAAGGGAAACAAGAGAAGACATCATGCTCATGCTACAGAGAATGATGAACCTTCCACAAAGAGAAACAAACAAGTCAGTGATGATTCTTCAAGTGATGAAGAATATGTTTTGATTTTCACTCTCACGGGAACTATCACACATGGTAGCAATGATTGGCTTATAGACAGTGGTGCTTCCAAGCACATGACAGGATTCAAAGAATCCTTTGTGAAATTTTCTGAACATGAATCACCTCACAAGGTGAAACTTGGAGATGACTACCAATATCCAATAAAAGGTAGTGGGGAATCCTCCTGTAAGATGGACTCTAGAAATTCTATGACAACGAAAGATGTATTGTTTGTACCTAGACTAAAGAATAATCTCCTCTCCATTTCTGCATTAGATGCAAAAGGAATGAGGGTTGCATTTATAGATGGTCAATTCATCATGTGGCCAAAACAAAAGACCATTGATGATGCAGTAGTGATTGGGGAACAAGAAGGAGGCTTATACAAATTGAAGGGCCATATAGAACAAGCTTTGGTCCATGACACAGTAGAGCCAATGAAATTTGGCATAGAAGGCTTGCACATGTGCATTACAGAGCACTACCCATTGCAAGCAAAGCTGTTGAAGGTATTCCAGAAATGCAAACAAAACATGAAGGTGTATGCAAAGGATGTGCGAAAGGGAAGAACACAAAGAAGACATTTCCAAGTAGCAAAGCAAATGAATCTTGGAAATTGTCCATTTCGATGTGTGTGGTCCTATGTCATCCAGTTCACTAAGCGGGTATGCATACTATGTTTCTTTTATTGATGATTTTTCTAGAAAGGCATGGATATACTTTATGAAGAATAATGATGAAGCATTCAACAAATTCAAGAAATTCAAAGCCTTGATCGAGAACCACACTGAAAAGAAGATCAAGACTTTTTGACCAAATAATGGTGGAGAATTCACTTCGAATGAATTCAAAGAGATATGCAAAGACTCAGGGATTAAGAGGGAGTTGTCTACTCCTTATAATCCACAACAGAATGGGATTGTAGAATGGAAGAACAGAACTATCATGGAAGCTGCAAGAGCTATGCTTCATGATTAAGATCTTCCTATGCAACTTTGGGCAGAAGCAGCCAGGATAGCGGTGTATGTACAGAACCGTACTCCACAAAGAGTACTCAAGAATAAGACTCCTGAAGAGGTCTTCTCCGGCAAGAAACCAGAAATCAACCATCTCAGAATATTCGGCTGTCCTATGTACATACACATTCTGAAAGAGAAGAGGACAAAATTAGATCCTTCAGGAAAGAAGGGTATATTTGTGGGATACTCTGAAAGCTCGAAGGCTTACAGAATATACTTCCCAGGATTCAAGAAGATTGACATTAGCAGAGATGTAACATTTGATGAAGATTCAGCCTACATCAAATCCAGGAAGAAACCGACTGAAGAACTTGAAGAAACAAGAGAACCCAGAATTCATGATACAATCATGAACGAAGAAATTCAAGAAGAAGATTGAGAATTTGAAGAACCTCAAGAAACTGTAGATCCACCTCTGGAGAAGAATCCTCATAAGAGGAAACCTGCTTGGGTACGTGAAATTATCCAAGGTGCAAAAAGATATGGAGCTTCAAAAGAAACACCTAGAGGAAGAAAGAGAACTAGATCATGTTCTAGTTATGTAGCCTTACTATGTGACATTATTGATAAAGAGCCTTCCAACTATGAAGAAGTGGCAGAACAAAAAGAATGGAAGGATGCTATGATTGAAGAGTATCAATCGATCATGAAGAATGATGTTTGGGATGTTGTCCCAAGACCAGAAGGGAAGTCCATTGTAACTTCTAAATGGATCTACAAGAACAAGCACGCTACAGATGGAAGCATCGAGAAACATAAAGCAATATTTGTGGCTTGAGGTTTCTCCCAAAAAGAAGGAATAGATTATGAAGAAACCTTTGCATCTGTAGTCGGATACACTTCCATCAGATCAATACTCACTTTGGTTGTAGTGATGAAATGGAAGATACACCAGATGGATGTCAAGACTGCTTTCTTGAATGGTGGAGTGGAAGAGGAAGTGTATGTGGAACAGCCACTCGGTTTTGACACACATGACAGAGAGTCTCATGTGTGTAGATCGAAGAAAGCCCTGTACAGTTTGAAACAGGCACCCAGGACATGGTATGGTGGAATTGATGGTTTCCTATCCAGTTTGGGCTTTACCAAGAGTAAAGCATATTCCAACCTTTACTACAAGGTTGAAGATGGCAACCAAGTGATACTCCTGTTGTATGTGGATAATCTGTTTGTAACAGGTATGGATGGGTTGATTGCTGATGCGAAGAAGAAACTTGCTGTCGAGTTCGAAATGAAGGACTTGGGTATGATGCACTATTTCTTAGGCATAGAGGTGTGGCAAAATGTAGATGGGATATTCCTTGGATAAGGCAAGTATACAGTAGAGATCCTGAAGAGATTCGGGATGATGAACTGCAAGGCCATATCCACACCTATGGCGTCAAACCTGAAGCTATTGAGTGATGCTTCATCAGAAGCGGTTGATGCTACAATTTATTATCAGATGATTGGGTCCTTGATGTACCTAACGAACACGAGACCAGATATTTGCTTTGCTGCGAACACCTTGAGCCAGTTCCTGACAGATCCGAGACATGTTCACTTGATTGCTGCAAAGAATATTCTGAGGTACCTGAAGGGTACAGTTAGTTATGGGCTCAAGTACGAGGCAAATCAGAAGATTAACCTAGAGGGTTATGTTGATTTAGATTGGGTAGGCAGTGCCATCGATAGGAAGAGCACTTCGGGATGCTGCTTCAGTTTGGGATCAGGTGTGATCTCTTAGTTTAGTGGGAATCAATCCTGTGTGGTACTGAGTACAGCTCAAGCAGAGTATGTTGTAGCTTGTTCAGCTAATTGCGAGGTAGTATGGCTGAGGAAGCTACTGTCTGATTTATTTGATCTCCAGTTGGATGCTACTTGTATACATTGTGACAACTAGAGTTGCGTAAAGTTGTCAGAGAATCCAGTGTTTCATGACAAGTCAAAGCATATTGAGATCAAGTATCACTATATCAGGGATATGGTGCAGAGAGGAGCAGTGAAGCTCCAGTTTGTTGCGATGAAGGAACAGAAAGCTGATGTATTGATTAAGCCATTGGCTAGAGTGAAGTTTGAGTACTTTAGGGAGAAGCTTGGTGTTGAGGTTTCCTCCAAGGGAATATGATGAAGACCGAGAGCCATTCTGACATGGTCAGAGGATTAGGTTCCTTCCAATGGTCAGATGTAAGGGCTGAGCCATTCTATCATGGTGAGAGGATTTGCTTCCTTACATGTCAGATATGAGTGCTAAGCCATTATGTGTCACTGTAGGATTGGTCTCTACATGATCAGATGTAAGGGCTATATGCCATTCTTGGAATGGAGGTGCCTGGTCAGTTACCAGGAAAACTCAGTCTGGGACTGAGGGCCATTCTAAAACGATTGTAAGATGTAGTCTTACATGATCAGTTGTGAGCGCATGGATGATTCTAATGTGATTGAGGGATGTGTCCCACTTGATCAGATATAAGGGTTGATGCCATTCTTTGGGATAATGGAGGTACCTGGTCAGTTACCAGGAATCCTCAGTCTGGGACTGAGATCCCTTTCAATGCGGTGCTTTTGAGCATGGTTGGATGTAAGTGCAGAGCCCTTTCGATGCGGTGCTTTTGAGCATGGTCGATTGTAAGTACTGAGCCTTTTCGATGTGGTACTTTCGAGCATGGTCGACTATAAGTGCTGATCCTTTCCAATGTGATGTATTCGGACATGGTCGGATGTAAGTGCAGATCCTTTTTGATGCGGTGTGCTTACACATGGTCGGATATAAGTGCTGAGCCATTTTGGCGTGATGCATTTACACATGGTCAGATCTGAGTGCTGGGCCTTTCTGACAAGATGAGGTCAGATGTGAGTGCTAGGCATGCCTTTCTGACAAGATGAGGTCAGATGTAAGAGCTGGGTGGGCCATTCTGACTTAAGTTTCAGATATAAGCGCTGATGAAGACCTACACAAAGGGTAGGCCTACAGAACTAATTCTATAGAACTTCCTGTGATGAGAAGAATCGAGAGATAGCACCGATGATGATGATGATCCAAACTTGATGATGATCCAGATCAAGTGATGATCCAAATGTTATGATGATCTAGATCAATTGATGATCCAGAGTTGATGATGATACAGTGATGATCCAGTGGTCGTGATGATGCATATCCCGTGATGAAGAATACTTGAAGAAGAAGAAGACTTGAAGATGAAGAAGACTTGAAGATGAAGAAGACTTGAATATGAAGAGAACTTGAAGATGGCGATGCCAAGATGATCCAGTCGATACAGAGAAGAAGACCAGTGCTGAAAATTGTGTCGAAAGAATACCTTCCTAGTTAAGAGGAAGTGCTGATGTAATTGTAACTTCAGAATGTATTCACCTATGTATCTTGTGTCTTGTACCCCGATGTTTATTCTGGGATGTGTCTATAATGTAATTGAGTCATGTCATGCCCTGATGTTTTGATTGGGAGAATCTATAATGTAAGGGAGAATCTATAATGTAAACAAGTCATGTCAAGTCATTGTGGGTAACCCTCCTATTGTCTAAGGGTTAAAGTCCCCACAGTTTCGGGGCACTAGGGTTATTAGACTCACCTAGTGAAGTCGGCCCTAGTTGGGTTTAGTCAAGTCGAGAATTAGTATAAATAGAGAGGTGACCTCTCTATTTATCACATACTCACTCACACTCAGTTGTAGCGCAATAGTTGAGGAAGAAGAAGACACCGGGGCTAGAAGAAAGAGGTTACTACTTTCAGAACATCATCTTACTATTTTGGGGTTTTACTCTTGGTGCTGATTCTATCTCCGAGGAAGTTGCAGGGTTTTCTCCATTTATGGTTCCCCTAAGGAAAAACATTGTGTTCATTGTCTCTTGTGTTTGATTGCTATGCTTGTTATTCTCTCAGTTAAAGATCCTAATAATGCTAGCTTAATGTTAAAAATCTAACAATATGGATAATGGGATTATTCACTTGCACTTTTGGACGCCTTAATGTGTAAGCTTTGACTTGGTGGTAATGATAATATGAGTCATTAATTCCTGCAAAACGTATAGTACATGTGTTAGCTTTTAATCTAAGTAAGCCTTGACTTCTATGGATGGTCAGCAGCACAAGCCTAGAATTAGGACTCTTAGTATACTAGCAAAACCTTTCCTTTAACTAAATAAAAAAAAATTGGCATGGTGATACTACATTGTTCTTTTAGCCCTCCTATGTTTTTTGCTTTCCCTGTTCTATTTGCTAGATTCTCGCGATAACAACAAATATTATGAAAAATATTGCATTTAGTTGTAATATATAAATTTTATCCCTTGCTATGTTTTCATACAAAGTTCTCACTTATTGCATCCATTATTTGTCCAAAATGTCATTCTCTTGACCTGGTTCCCTTACTTGGTTCTCCCTCCAAAAATATTTCAGGTTCCAAAAAGATGTCAGTTTCCTTGTTGTCTTTGTTAATATCGAAGTGATTTATCCTCTCCAAGTGTTCTATTGTGCGTTAAATGTAGTCCAATACACTTTGGCCTTTATGTGTGAAGCATGTGGGCCTTTGTAATTTCTTCCATTTTCCACCTAGCCAACCCATAACAATTAAACATTTTGTGTGCATTTCACATGTTAATTAATTTCTCTCCAAACTAAGTAACTTCTTTATCTCCATCTATTCATCTTCTTTTCCATGTCTTATAGTCTTCTTTCAACCATAGAGGGTGTTTTTTTTATTGTTACAATCCATTCATAGATTATTTGTAAACTCTAGGAGCTTTTAGTTAACCAACACGAATTTAAATGTGAATTGCGCTTATATGCTAAGTTTTCAATAAGGCATAAACAATAAGGTTAAAGAGAACAATACAAACATAATTATGAGGAAAAACAGAGATTACAACCATAAAATAGAAGACTGTAACTTGTTAATGAAATTCGGCTCAGAATGCCCACACCTTTGGGTCCACTTCTAGTGTGACCAGTTAAATTAATTCTTCAAATGTAAAAGGTTACATCAATTCTGGATAATGATAGAAATATGACTATGTATAAATACAATAGACATAACCAATCCGATACATCAAGCGTACAAATGGAGACTCTCAGTTTTCCACGCAGCATCCACAAACACTGGACAACACGTTATCTACTTCTACAATCTGAAGTTTCTCTCCGACTCTCTATATAATGAAATCAGCTGAACTCTTATTGTTTTAAATATGTATTTCTTCCTCTACTTCCTTGTTTCCCTACTCTGTTCATCCATTTCGAAAATAGTATGTTAAATATAAGAATGTGGTAGGTGAAGATCCATGGATAACGTGCCCAATTTGGGCAGAAATCCATCTTGATGCCCAAATTACCTGTAAGATAAGAATCCATGCCCAAATTAAGAGCAACATGGCATGAAATGATGATAGAGTTCAAAGATACATGTCCAAATATCTTTGTTTAAAGTGAAAAACAAATCTGCACTTGTAACTCCTAGTTTAAACCAGGGTCGTCGAGCAAGCTGAAATGTCAGTCACTATGACACATACTGTTGACATGTTTCAATTGTTTTGACCCTAACATCAAAACTGACATCACAACTTCCCCAATGGTCCTCTTGAATTCTGATTCCCGACCTTCCAACTATTTTGATATCAAAATTCAACAGTCAGCACGAGCTCTGCAAAACTGTCTTTACCTCTCCTAACTCTTGATCGCATCTTCGGAAGTTGGAGATAGACCTTGTTCCCACATGCCACGTGTCAAAAGGTAATTAGTACAAATGTCAAAACTTAAAATTGTGATAACTTCTACACCCGTAGTCCAAATTTGACAAAATCATTAGGAAAATTTTGAGGTAAAAAATTGGTCTCAAAACAAAAAATGTACCATCAAAATCAACTTTAAAAGAACCAATCACATTCTAGAAAATAACATCATCCCTTGTGGTTGGGGTGACATTGCTTGAGTTAAACATACTTACTTGTCAAATTCTAAATGGTGGATGAAAACTCATAGTTAACCATACTTATAATGGAAATAGTACTCATAAATTACTTTTGAATATACTATATAAGTAGTAGGTACTCTTAAAGTACTAAGTACTTATAAAATAAACAACTTTAAATTGTTCTTCTTATATAATGAATATTTAATATCACAAATCGAATTTAAATTCAAAATTCAAAAACATGTTTACATATTTTATTAAATTCAAAATAAATAAATAAAACATATATAAATACTGTACTATATTTTATATATTTTATTTATTTTGAATAAGTAAGTAAACATATCCACGTACCTTTTTATATGTGAATGATTTTATGTCAAACTTGTAGCGGTTCTATTTACTTTGCGGACAGTCACATATCTAATACATTAATTTTGTTTGTACCTTTTTTTACATATGTATTAAAGTGTCAATTCACCTTTTTTTTAATTACAGAAAAAAATCATAATATTTTATTTATAAAAAAGTAGAAGAAAAGTAGAAGGTTACATTCTTGAGATGAATCAGTACCTGCAACATTGTCCATTTTCAAATTTTTCAATGTATAATTCAACAAAAACCTTCGTTTAGGAAGATTCTATATCAACTCAATATCTACACTATATGCAAAAGGCATGCCTTTAACCATAAGTCTGTAAACTATCTTTCACTATCTATCATGTCCTTGAACCAAGGCATCCCCAAAAATCACATATTTTTACAAAAAAAAATATACCATATAGAGCCATACTCCATATCTAAACCATCATCAAAAAGTCAACAGTCCATGATAACCCAACCATACCTAAAAAGGTGAATAAGTCTAAGTAATTTCAAAAAAATGATGCTCATTAATGTGACAGTTACCTTCATGCATAGTTGTACTAGCTTTTGCTAATTCGTCGGCCAATGTATTTCTTTCCCTCGATATGCTTTAACTCTACAAATTCCATCATCTCAGAAATTCTGATAACTTCGTTCAATGTAGGAGAGAGCTGTAAATTATGAATTTTGTACTACCAAGTTACCCAATATATAATAATCAGTGAATCACTGAAAATATGAAGCTTTGTTATATGTTTATCCAGTGCCAACTTGAGTAACAATTTTAAACCATGGAGTTCAACAAAGTTATTAGTACCACTCCCAAGTCCCGCCTTAAAAGTGACAAAGTGTTCCTTAGAAAAATAAATAAGACCACCAACACTACAGATTCTTGGATCTCCAAGGGAAAATCCATAAAAAAACCCCAAGGGAAAGATTTATCAATGGATTCCTCAACTATCAATCTGGTTTTTATGACAATGAGATACCGAGGAATAGATCTCAGAACTCCCAAACTTTGAGTAGAAACCTGAATAGACAAAGGAAGATGATCCTCAAAACAACTTTGATTTCTTTCCTTCCAAATAAACCATAAAACAATTATAGCAAAGATCTAATTTCCTTCAACTCCTCTTTTAAACACCAGGTCTTAAGACACTGTTCCACCGAGTCACCCAACCATAAATTTTCCAGCTGAAGCTTAGGTTCAAGCCAAACACATTTAGTATAAGAACATTAGACTCACAAGCCTCCTTGCATAAATAACATCTACGAGGTTCTTCCCTACCTTTTCTACATAAATTGTCCCAAATTAAAGCCTAAAATGTATAAACCAACTAAATTTTTTTGACTTAACAACATAGAAACACATATAATATTATTTCACAAATATAATATTAATTCCCCAATTTAAATATATTGTTTATAACGAAGAATACGCGTAATTATTATAATGTGGAAAACATGTTATATTAAATTAAGATAAATCTATTATAATAAAAATACAAGGTTGTTAATACATTTAAAACATATATTATATGTTAGAAAATATTATATGTAATAGTTATAATGTGGAATACTTGTTAGATCGAATTAGGATAAATTTGTGGTTTTAAAACTTATAATATAGGATAAATTTATTATAATAAAATATGTGGATAGATGGTTGTTAATACATACAAAACATATATTATATATTAGAAAATATTATATGCACGAGTTATAATGTGGAATACGTGTTAGATTGAATTATGATAAATTTGTGGTTTTAAAACTTATAATATAGGATAAATTTGTGGTATTGAAACTTACAATATAGGATAAATTGTGGTTTTAAAACATATAATATAGGATAAATTTATTATAATAAAATATGTGGATGGTAAGCATTTTATATATAATTATAATAATAAAATTAATATATTATAATATGAGATTTATTTAATATGCGATAAGATATATGTTACATTTATTTAAAGAATATAAGTTTATTTTATTTTTAATAAATATATTTTTGAATTATATAATGAAGATCTAAATATATTGTAGAATAAACCATTAATAATGTTAATTTACTTATATATGTTTAACTTAGATTTATAATTTAAAATTAAAATATTTAACTTTATTTTATTTTATGAATACTTTACTTATGTACTCAAAAGTAGTTTTATTTGTAGTCATATTAAAGAAGGTTTTTCTTATTAATTTTAATTTTACATATCTTTTTAATCCAACTTAACCATAGTTACATAGATTGTAGTGTAAAAGGTGAGTTGTAAATATGCCTTCACCATAAAATATCTAATTCATAATATTTTATTATATCTCTTAGGAGGCCCATTTTAGACCTCAAAATTTCCCTAATGGAATCAATGGAAAGCTTTCAGCAAGCTCTATAAATCCGTAACATTTGCTTAAGCATTTTAAGAGTTATTTAAGTCATTTGGGAGATCCTCCTAGATCAAAATTCCTCATTGGAAGCTTTTGGACCTCAAAAGTCAAGTTTATACTAAAAGAAAGTGAGGGTAGAGTTCCCTTACTTTCCAACCTTCATCTATTTTTCTTTACTCAGATTCATGACCCCTTTAAGAAAATTTCGAATGTACTCTACAACATCCTGACATGAAGTCATTACATTTCTATCAAGGACGACATCTTCCAACACCTCAGTCATATACTCAGGTGACATGTCATCAATAGAAGGAATATGGACATCAATTTCCTTATCCATGATCATAGGAGGTTCATACAACTTAAGATTCTCAACATTCACAATTGAATATATCTTCATATATGGAGGTAAATTTAAGCGAAAAGCATTAGTATTCACCTTTTCTAAAATTTCAAAAGGACCATACCTGATTAGTTTCATATGTTTGCCTTCTCCTTTTAGTATCTCTTTACTGATATATAACCAAACTTTTCCACCAACCTAAAATTGATGGTCAACTCGATGCATATCATGCCTAGCTTTATACTTTTCCTAGCTTTTCTCTAGTTGTTCTTGAACTGACAGTTGCACTACCTAGATCTATTGAAAGAAATTTAAAGATGTGTTGGCATGATGTCGTTCATCTGCCACATTTTCTTTTCCAAAAGAAAAATCCAGTTGTGTTTTGGGAGAATGGCCAAAACAAGTCTCAAAAGGAGATTTCTGAGTATGAGAGTGTTTTTCCTGATTGTAAGCATGTTGTATGTATTGCAATTGTTAATCCCAAAGCTTAGTGTGTTTGCTGTAGTAACCTCGAAGAAGTTGAACAACTGTTATATTTACCACCTTAGTCTTCCCGTGTTGAAATATTGTAACTTCGAAGAATATTCTATATGTATCTTTTGTGGTCCCCGATGGTCCTACCGGGAGAACCACTTGTATTACTTTGTACCCCGATGCTTCTAATCGGAAGAACTAATAAGAGTCATGAGGTAGTCCCCTCTAATTGTAAAGGTGGGTCATTAGCACCCCAGTGTGGTTACTTGAGCCTACATGTGTAACTCGAGCCTACATGACTTAACTCGAGCCTACATATTGAATGAGTTAATGCAAGTGAACGGATGAATATAAATAGAGGTGTGATGCTCCTCATTTGAGACACACACTCTCACTTGTGTAGCACATTAGTGGAGAAGAGAAGTAGCTGGAGAAGGAGGAGGATCATGATTTGATCTCCTTGCTAGTTTTATCTTTTATGTTTTTGGGGCATCTATATTGAGGAAGCTTTTGCTGGGTTTTTACCTTTAGGGTTTTTCCAGGATAAATCTTTGTATTCCTTTTGTATGGTTGTGCTTGTCTATCTTTCAGTGATCCTGTTTATATGCTTTTGTTATGAAAATGAAATGAAATACTGATGTCTTAACTAAGCATATGAAAAGCTAACATAGTATCAGAGCCACCCTGAAAGAAGGCATTGTGCAGCTATAGAATCTAGGGCTTCTTAATTTTTGGTTCTCTCTCCACAATCGATCAGCAAAAGAAGGCTAGGATGACTCTCCATTGAAGGGTGCATCCTTCTGTCGAAGCAGAATTCGATTCCGAGCATTTTCAGTTTTCGGTGCGGGAAATTAAGGCTTCTTGCAGAAGAAGAATTTTTTAGTGAGCCCAGCATAGGATTTATCTCCTCATCAAAATCAAATTTTAGAGACCTGGATCAACAAATTTGGTTGGGTGAAACTCCAAGAAAGTCAAACCCTAGTTTGACCCCAATCTGGAAAAACCCTAAATACTAAAAATGCTAATTTTTGGTACATTCACTATATCCTGAGATTGGCGAAGGATCAGGAGTTGAAAATTGTGAAGGCCGAAGCTAACATCCTAATTTACACTGTGTCCAAAATTCAGCCTCAGATGCTCTATATTCTATAAGATATGATCCCTCCAAGTTAGGGTTCCAGCCTCTACCAGAATTCATCCCTAAACAGGACACCCGGGGAGAATTGCTGTAGCGTGGGCTACAGAGATCCAAATGGAATTCTGAAAGATGTTCCAGAAATAGCACGGACTTTACTTTCTGTGGTCCAAATTTCAGAACCTGAAGATGAACCAGTGACACGTGGAATTCTGTACAACTTCACTGTTCTGAACAGTCCTGTAACAGGTCACCTTGGTAAAATGATCATAAATCCCAATTAGTGAAACCAATTCTGATGACACCTATGGTTTTGGATCAAGGACATGCGAGGTTACCTCAGTACAAAATTTCAAACATAGAGGAGCATTAATTTCAGAGATATCACAGAAACAGTAACAGGAATTTCTACAAAAGAAATTGGAAAACTAATGCTTCTTGTTCCAGGAGCTTCCCTCCACTGTTTTCAGAAAAGGAGTACATTGGACAGCTCCATTTAAAGAGATGTATCTTTCTATTGAATCATATCTGAAAGATTCCAAGTTTTGAAAATTAGGGTTTCTTTGACAAACCCTAGATCAGCCAGCTCTGGAAGCAGGATGGACACCTCAAATTGGTAAGATCTAATCTTTTGCTATTTGCATTTGAGGTTCTCATTTCAAAGTGATCTATCACATCAGCTTGATGATAAGCTTGGTGAAGTTGAAAACTTCCAAGCATGGAAGTATTTGATCTCTCTGAAGAAAATGAATTGGACACCTTCATGAGTAGAGAGGTTCCAATTCTAGAAGGAGATGAGGCTCAAAGCCTTACACAAGAAGAACTTGATCAAGGCCAAGAAGATCATTGTTGATTTAATCAGGGATCAACTTGTACCACAAGTGTCTTCCCTAAAGACACCGAATATGTTTGATTCCTTGATCAAGCTATTTGAATATAAGAACATAAATTAGAAAATGGCTTTGAGAAAACATTTGAAGAATGTGAAGATCCAGAATCCAAAACATCTTGAAGTAGTAGAAGAAGAAGCGGACGATGCAGAAGTGGTGATAGCCACCTTGAATGGCCTCCCAGGATCATGGGATTCATTCATGCGAGGAATGTGTGCTAGAAGGAAGTGATTACTTTCAGTTGACTCTGGGAAGAAGAAGAAGCCCGTCTCATAAGAAGAGAAGAAGAAAGATGAGAGCAAATTGAAGATCAAGCTCTCACCATTCAAAGAAGATCCCTCAAGTGATGAGGAATATGAAGAACTCAATTCTTGACGAACCTCTTATCCATCTTATCATTTGGATAAGAAATGATGATTTCATGAATGAAAAAGATGATGAAGGAGAATGATCAAGGAGTCTACCCACGAAACAAACAAAATATAAGTATTCAATTGTCATTTAATGATATTGTTTTGTTATGCATTTGATTATATTCAGTTGATGTTTATGCATGATAGATTGTTTGCATTAATGACTGTATACTACTAATATGCATGTGATCGGTAAGTAGCTCATGATGCTATACATCTCTCCATTGCTACTTATCTAGAATGAAACCTCTTTGCTGACATATTGGATTAGTGCACAATCTCAATGATGTCATGGTAGAGATGGAAGGCACCTAGAAAGTTTCTATGAGATATGGATGAAGGTTGTATTGGCTAAATAGTTGCATGATGCATAGGAATTTGTCGTTATGCATATGTTTTATGAAATAGTTCTAACCATGCAATTGGTGCATTTGAATTGTAGGAAAGGTCCTGAACAACCTCCTACAAGAAAACGAGGATGAGACTTGTTCCGAAGAACAAGTGATGACAATTCAAAATTCACTCCAATAAACATGAATCTGAAGCTCCCAGGGTCAGAGACTCCATGACAAAAGAAAGAGCTTCAGAGAGCGGTAGATCCACCCCGAAGGATGAAGACCACCATGGGTACGAACGATAACTCAAGATGAAGAAAAGAATGTTATGAAAGAAGCTATGATCAAAGAACAACAGTTCATCATTGTCACATACCCCAATTTTGTAAAATAATGTTAAATGTTTTAATTAGATTTCCTAAGACATTATGTTAAATTTAATGCTAAGTAGGAACTGATGACTCAGCAGAGTCAAAAGAAGTGGAATGTAATTCTGAATATTTTATTATTAATAAATCAAAAGTGGAGACAACAGCATGGGAGAGCTGTTAATAAGAGTGTTACTGGTCAAACTGGTGGAGGAACTAGGTGGAGAGCAAAAGACAAGTGGCAGCATCCTCAAACACTTCCTATGTTGCAGGTGGCAACTTCCCTACATTTGGGTTCATGATCCCCTAAGAAAGTTGGATCAGAGTAGGTGGCACAATAAATGACAACTAACCCAAAAGACCTAGGCAATCTTTTAAAAGTACCCAATGAATAGAGCTGAGGTTGCTCAGATATTTTCCAGAAGAAGAATCATTCAGGAGGAATGCACTTCAAGGAATTCATTGGGGAAAAGGGAAAAAATTAACGAAGGTGTTTTGAGAGGGAATCTGCAGTAACTTGGTCTGTTACAGCTTGCTAGCTAAGAGAACTTACTGATAAGTTCAGGGTTTGTATTGAGTCTGAAGACTGGCATTGATTATTGCTGCACCTAGTTCCAGCCAGGGAGACCAGAGCAAGCTTGGGGGTCCTGAGGAGTCGTTGTTTGAGTTCTCTCTAGGAGTTGGTAGGGAGGAATGGCCTCCCATTGCCGTTGTCGTCCAAGCTCAATAACAGGTTCTGCTATTTAATAATCATTGTTTTAATATATGTGCATGATTGAATGTTATGTTGCAGTTTATGATGTAAAGACTTAGAGGGTTTAGTAATGAAAGTGTTCTTAGTTTGTTTAGTAATTAGAATCATTTTTATGAATAATAAAACCCCACCTGTGTTTTTCCTCATTTGGATTGATCTAGACCGTACTCTAGCACAGGTGGTGAGATTATAAATAAAGATAGTAGGATGCAATTGTAGAATAAATTGTTAGTTTGTTTAAAATAATGCATACCTTTATTTAACTTTCAGAACAATAGCATTATGTACATGAAGTAGAGTTAGGGTTATATTTAAGCCATTTATGCCAGATTATAGAACAAGGAAAGAGGCTATATTTTCTATTACTAATAGAACTAGATTCAGAGGGGTAAACAGGTTTTCTGTACAGTTTCTATTCCAGAAACTTTACTATATTATGTTGAAATCAAGAAAATAATTTACCAGCTAAAGTATGTAGTAATAGAATAAATAGAAATGTTTTCTTTCTACAGTTATTTTCTTTCCAGATTTTATATTATTGAATGTATCGAAACCAATCTGCAAATAGAAATAGCAAAACTATAATTTTATTTTATAAGAAACTAGTTAGTTCATAATATGCTCACAGCTGTTAATTTATCTAGTTCCTGCATTAATTTTTATCTAGTTGAGTTCGAATGAGATCTGTAATATTAGTCTATCTTTCATAAAAGTTTAAATATATATATATATATATATATATATATATATGAGATAGATCATAGATAGTTTGTTAATGGTTTTATTTTATTTACTAACATCATAACATAATAAGATAAAATAAATACCAAGAGAACTTTTACAAAGTATTTAGTACAGATGGCATAAGAAATAAATAATAGAGTACTATTTCTTTATACTTTTACAAAATAAACTAAGTATGAATAACTTGGAAACAATAGTACTCATAGGTAAGACAACATCCTTGTCATAATAAATAATAACATGTTTACTATTATATACTTTATAGGGACTAAGTATGCAGGTAATATACAAATTACAGGAACATTATTATTATTTAATTAAAGAAATGTACTTATCTTATTATTGTAAACTTGAATTAAAATGTAAATTCTGTACTCAAGATTAACTGACAGTTACATAAGAATTCCACTAAAAACATAAAGACTCTATATTTCGAAGAGTATAAACAATATAAAAACATTTACAATTCTTTGAATAATAAAGTAAATTAATATATTAACAATGTACAAAAAAAGCCTAGTAGTTAATAATCTAAATAATTTACAGAGGGTAAATTAAATATATTAAATTACAGGAATCTGAGTAACCGAACTTAGATATGCTCATTAAGCCGAGCTTAAACAATATATTTTATAACATAAGTAAAACAAATTGATTTCAGAACTGTACTGTAAACAAAAGATATTTTCAAGAAGACTGTATAGACAGCTTTACATTTTCGAGTTCAGGGTAAAACCCTACAAAAATTAAAGTATACAACAGAGTTAATGAAAGGAAAGAGTTTAACTCCTTTATGCCTCTTGGCTTTAAACAAGATATACAAAGTAAGGCTTTTACAGCCTGTACAACATTATCATATATATATATATATATATATATATATTACACAGTAATCAAATAAAACCAAAAATCACAAGCTCGGCCTCAGTCGAAGATCCCATACTAAAACAAAGGGTTTAACCCCTTAAACAACAGCGAATGGATCCATTTAATTGAACCAAGGAAACTGCGAGGGTTACAGGTCATGAAGACCAAACCACGACTATCCTTAAAGGACCAACAAGGAGGAAGATACCATGGTTAAACCAGGCTTACCGTAAGCAACCAGTCGTCGCGGTCTCGCACCTTTCACACCGAGGAGAACAGGTCGACCCTGTTAAGAAGGAAGAGCAATAATATTAAAAACTCTGTAACATTATAAACCACTGTTTAAGTAAAACTGTTCTGGAAAGAAGACGAAGGGTTAAACTATGTATCTTACCTCAAAAAAATTAATGGAAATATGACCACCGAGGAGCAACAAAACAACCACCAACATGAGGAAAAGGAAACCCTTCATCTACAGCAAAGGAGGAAGAGCCGCTACCACTATAAGCAACTAACCACGACTGAGAACAAGAACATCAAATGCAGCAGCTATTTAGGCTTGGGTCGTCTCTTCATACTCTGTTAAGGACATTACACGACGATGAAACCCTATGCTCAGCAGCTTGGAATCGAAGGGCCATGACTCTTATGCTGAGCCAAAAGAAGCAAGAACTCTCTATAGTTTAAGAGTTCGGGACTGAGCGTGCAAATGGCGAAACCCTGAAGAAAAATCACAAACCTACTCTCAAGAAAACAAACTTTTGGTTACAGCACTTCTTTGCAGTACTTTGGACAATCCCACAAGGAGTATAACCAGCAGAAGGATTGCTAACATACAGTGCAAGCGACAGTGCCAATAGGAAGGTTTTTGCAGAGTGGTCGGAGGCCAAAAGGTGACGAATGGATATCAACTAGGGTTCAAGACTACCCTTTTAACCTGCAAACACTTGGCTGGGAAGAGCCCACGTTGACAGTTTAATAATTGGCATGCAGTGGGTAGAACACTATAGTTTTTAACGAGCAAGAATCCCAATGATTCGTAAACCAAATCATACGTTGGAAAGTTCTATAAGGTTCATTGCATCGAATGTCAACCACTTGCATAATGTAAAGTGCAACCATGAAAACCTTAGAACAATGATTAAAATGTATCATAACATGAATCTCTACCATTGCATGACTTAGAACTCAAACTTGTAAAGGATGCACGTAATAAGAGTGGGTAAAGCCTAGTTCAAGGGTAAACAATAGTTTACTTTGTTGGCGCGTGCTACACCTTATAACCCTTTTTGTTTGTGTATGCATAATAGCCTTACCATAGATTGTATTGATTGTAATAAAGTTTAGGCCTCTTATTTCTTTTTTTTATAAAAGATTCATCAACTTAGAAATTAAGCCTTAAAACTATTATGTTTGGAGTTCTATCAGAGGTTATAATCTATGAAGAATTTTCCCTTTTTCATCTATGGAAGGATTGGTACAAAACCTGTTTATAATAAGATATAAATCTTACTTTAAGTTATGCTTTGGAGCAGTTGTTGAGTAAAACCTTAAATGGATAAAAAAAGGTGATAAGTATTTTAGTAATGATTAGATTCTGATAATAAATAACCTTTGGATGATTTATAATATTAACTAAACCTTATTCTCTGAATAAGCTATGGGAAAATAAAACTCTATGCATCAACACTATTATATTTCCTTTCAAAGGGTAGTTTGAAATGAAGATGTAAACTCGTTAATTTCAGACCTTGAAAAGGGAACAGTAATACGTAAACCCTTATCTTTTTACATTACGTTCTTATCATTCTCGGAAACCCAATCCATCTTGAGGTAAATGTATTTGTTCACAATGTAAATCAGATCTTTAGCATAGAACTTTGTATTTTCTTAGAATTGCTTGTAGAGAATGAATTAAAGCATTTTTGTTGTTGACAACCATGATAGACATCAAATAGATCAGTAAGCTTAAATAACTATAATATTATGTCTACTAGAAAGAAGACGGTTACAACCATTACTGATAGAACTAAATCACATCCTTTAAGAGTCTTAAAAAGAAAGACAGTATAATGAATATACCTTGATCGCCTTGGAAATTGACTAGCATTTATTTCTTTACTGAATTATCTTTTATGCGATGATATTATATCAAAATGCTTTATAATTTACGACAAGCAGCGCCCAAATATCTTACCTGTAAGTCTGTAAGCATAGGAAAACTTTCTGTATTAGCTCGAAAGCTAAGTAAGCCTAGATTTTCATGACAGTCCCACCTTGTGGTCGCAAAGAGAAAACAAGTCAGTGAACTAAAAAGAAACTGTTCTGTAAAGATAAACATGACCAAGTAATTAATTCACATAATGAAGTTCAGCAACATATAACTAATTAAATAATTAGTTTACTGCATTTATGAAAATTATATACATTTTAAAAATTTTAAATTTTTCGAAAAAATTGGGGTTTTGACATGTGGTATCAGAGCACAAGGTTCAAACACTAGGCCTTGATGCAACCCAATTAGCTTCCATAGAACAATAAAGTAAAATAATATACTAACATATATTCTGTTTTATGTAAAGAACAGAAAATTTCTTTTCTAAAATTTAACAGGCAGGTATGGAGAAGCTGGGAGAGTATGCTCCGAGAGGAGTCTCCAGATACAGAGACAAGACAATTGCCCAGAGAACCTATGTTAGAGGAGGAAACTACCAATTCTTCAGAGCTGTTGCAGACTGTAAAAGAATTGAAGACTGAAATGGAATTAGTCAAGAAGGAGAATGAGAGGATTTTGAAGGCTCAGGAAGAGTTGAACCAAATTTTAATAGAAATATTCCAAATTGAAGGAAGGAGCAGAAGATCAGAATCTGAGGATGTTAGTCATCAAAGAAGATCAAAAAAGATGAAGCTGGAAAAAACTGAAAGTAGTTCATCATCTGAAGGGTTCAGAGAATGACAAAGTTACTATACTACTAGTAACAGCAGTGAGGCTGAGTTGTATGACAGAAAGAAGAAATACAAACCATATGAGGAAATTTCAGGGGAGTTTAAAAAGATAAAGCCCCCAACTTTTAATGGAGAGACCGAAAAAGGGGAAGAAGCAGAGTCCTGGTTATCCGGGATGAGGAAGTATTTTCATATATATAATTATTCTAATCAGCTAAAGGCAAGGATGACAATATATAATCTCTCCGGAAAAGCAGATATATGGTGGCAAGATCTGAAGAGAGTCTAGGGTATCAGGAAAAAATAAGTTAATTGGAGTACCTTTAAAAGGTACTTCAAGAAGAAATTTTTGTCCGAGCAATATTATGAAGAAAGAGCTAAAGAATTTTACGAATTGAAGTTAGGTTCAATGACTATGAAGGATTTGAACAGTAAATTCTTAAGCTTGCTGAGGTATGTACCTTACTTAGTAGAAGAGAAACCTAAAGTGCAGCGATTTCTCAGTTGTCTACCATATCATATTAAGGACAGAATCGAGTATGATAACCCGAAGACTCTGGAGGAAGCCATGAGGAAGGCAAATTTTTATTTTGAGCAGAACAAGAAGAAAGAAGGCTTAGCCAACTGGAAGGCTAAGAAAAATAACAAACAGCCTGAGTTTAAGAAGAAGGAATTTGTACCCCAGAGGAATTTCAAGAATAACAAGAATAAAAATTATTCTAACAAGAAGAATTTTCAGGGAAATAGGAATTATACTTCCAATAATTCAAACAATTTTAAGGGCAAGGAAGTTGCAAATAACCATGGGAATTTTACTAAGAGTTTTGAACGTAAGGAGCCTGTTAAGTGTTGGGAATGTAATGGCCCGCACTATGCCTCGGTCTACCCAAACCGGAAGAAGTCAGTCAGCAATATTCATACTGTGCAAGAGGAAATGATCGTTGGAGAACTAGCGAGGACTATGCCTAGAATTAATGCAGCTTTGGAGAACCGCCAAGCTGACTATCAGAATTCCATGGTGGAAGTGGAAGGTATGATTAATCAAACCCCTGTAACCATTTTAATCGATCCAGGAGCTAGTCTTAGTTACATTGCACCTCAGATAGTGGAAAAATGTAATTTTTCTGTCAATAAGTTTGATAATTCCTGGTTAGTTCAATTAGCCACATGGGAAAAAAGAAAAATAACATGTTTTGTGAAATAATGTGCTTTACTTATGGATGAATTTAAAACTACAATTAAGCTTAATGTTTTGCCACTTGGCTCATATGATTTACTGATTGGCATGGATTGGTTAGAACAGCATAAGGTAGTTTTAAATTGTTACGATAAAACTTTCACATGTTTAAACAATGATGAAAAACCAGTGAAGGTTAAGGGTATTCCTAGAAAGACTATAATCAGACAGATTTCTGCTTTACAACTTAAAAGAGCTGTTAGAAAAGGATGTAAAGTCTATGCTGTAACTATCACAGATGAGGCAAGTAAATATGAAACAGATAAGTTAAAAATAGAAGATATTCTTGTTTTAAAAGAATATACTGACGTATTCCTAGAAGAAATTCCAGGATTACCTCCAAGGAGGGAATTGGATTTCACTATTGATCTGGTACCAGGTGCGGTACCTAGCTCGAAAGCTCCATATCGAATGAATATTTTAGAACTTAATGAGCTAAAATCACAACTAAAAGAGTTAATAGATAAGAAGTACATTCGACCTAGTGTGTCTCCTTGGGGAGCACCGGTCATCTTTGTCAAAAAGAAAGACGAAACTATGCGACTATGCATAGACTACCGTCAACTAAACAAGATGACTATTAAAAAAAGATATCCGTTGCCCCGCATAGATGATATGTTTGATCAACTACGTGGAGCCACGGTGTTCTCAAAGATAGACCCGAGGTCAGGATATCATCAGGTAAGAATTAAAGATGAAGATATCTTCAAGACAGCCTTTAGAACAAGGTATGGACACTACGAGTTCGTCGTAATGCCATTTGGGCTTACCAACACCCCAGTTGTCTTTATGTGCTTAATGAATAATATAATGCATAAATATTTAGATAAATTTGTTGTTGTGTTTATCGACGACATTTTAATTTACTCTAAAACGGAAGAAGAACATAAAGAACACCTAAAGATAGTTTTACAAGAGTTGCAAGAACAATAGCTCTTCGCGAAGTTTAGCAAGTGTGACTTCTTTAAGGATGAAATCCAATACTTAGGTCATGTAGTGACTAAGGAAGGGATTTCAATCGATCCTGAAAAGATTCGGGCAATCGAAGATTGGCCGGTTCCAAAAGATGTAACGGATGTTAGCTCATTCATGGGAATTACTGGTTTTTACCGGAGGTTCATTGAAGAATTTTCAAAAATAGCAAATCCGATCACTTCATTGCAAAAGAAAGGCAAGAAATTTGATTGGAACTTAAAATGTGAAGAAAGTTTTAATAAATTAAAAACCTTATTGACAAGTGCACCTATTCTAAGAATAGCAGATCCTAATAAGGATTTCGTGGTATGCACAGATGCCTGTAATGATGGCTTAGGCAGTGTTCTAACTCAAGACGGACATGTCATTGCCTATGAGTCTAGGAAGCTAAAAATTCACGAAAAGAATTACGCAACCTATGATCTAGAACTTGCGGTTGTTATACATGCCTTAAAAATGTGGCGACATCATTTAATAGGTAGAAAATTTATTCTAATGACTGATAATAAAGGACTGAAATATCTTCTAGATCAGCCTAACTTAAATGCTAGACAAACAAGGTGGTTAGCCTTCTTAAGTGAATATGATTTTGAAATCCAGCACATAAAGGGTAAGGAAAATAAGGTGGCTGATGCATTGAGCAGAAACGCAAAGATGAACTTTATAGTAGCAATCAGCACTTATGCTTCTGATTTAAATAAACAACTTAAAGAAGGGGTAAAACAAGATGAAAATTATCAGAAATTGCAAATCACAGCTAAGGAAAAACCTACAGAAAGCTTAATAAAAGGTTATAGTTTAAATGAAAATGGATTTTTATTATTTAAAAATAAACTGTATGTGCCTAATGTGCCTAAGGTTAAGTTGTTAATTCTGGACGAAGTCCATAAAACACCTTACTCAGGACATCCAGGTTACCAAAACACTGTAACCATGCTAAGAAAGGAATATTTTTGGCCTAATATGAAATCTGAGGTAGCTGAATACATTGCTAGATGTTTGGATTGTCAACAAGTGAAAACCGAACACCAACATCCGGCTAGTTTGCTACAACCTTTACCTATTCCTAGCTGAAAATGGGAGGTGATTAGCTTAGATTTTATTACTAGACTGCCCAGAAACCAGAATCAAAATGACTCTATTATGGTGGTGGTTGACAAGTTAAGCAAGGCAACACATTTCATTCCTGTTAAAACTACTTACAAGGCTGCCAATATAGCTGACATATTCTTAAAGCAGATTTTTCGGTTACATGGAGTACCGAAAGTTATAATTTCAGACAGGGATCCTAAATTCACAGGAAATTTTTGGAAGTCCTTGTTTAAGGGATTAAATACAACATTGAATTTCAGCACCTCCTTCCATCCTCAAACAGATGGACAGACAGAAAGAGTGAATCAGGTGCTGGAGGATTTATTAAGGATGTATGTTAAAGATCAGCCAGGTAAATGGGAAGACTACTTACATCTAGCAGAGTTTGCATATAATAATAACTATCAGTCATAAGCTAAGTTTAGTCCATTTGAAATTTTGTATGGACGTAAATGCAACACTCCTATCTCCTAGAATAATCAAGTAGATAGATTGGTGTTAGGACCAGAATTATTGAAGGAAATGGAGGTAATTGTGAAACAAGTGCAGGAAAATTTGAAGGTGGCACAGGATCGGCAAAAGAGTCAAGTAGACTTGAAAAGAACTTCCAAGGAGTTCCAGGTAGGTGAGCATGTATTTATAAAGGTAAGGCCAAAGAAAAGCTCTCTAAGACTGGGGAGTTGTGCAAAGTTAGCACCACGTTATTGTGGTCCATTTGAAATTTTATCTAGAATTGGTCAGGTTGCATACCAGCTAGAATTACCACCTAACTTGAAAGTACATAATGTTTTCCATATCTCTGTTTTGAAAAAGTATGTTCATGCTACTACTCATGTGGTTGATTGGAATGTTGTACAGGTGGAACCAGAAGGAGAAATTCTGGTGGAACCGGACTGTATCCTCGGGAGGAGGGAAATTACTCTGTGGAACCGCACCATTAGATATGTGAAGGTGCAATGGAAGCACCTTAGTCCTGAAAAGGCTACCTAGGAACTGGAAAGTAAGATGCGGTAGGCATACCCGAATCTATTCCAGGAGACTGCAGAGGATGAATAATAA
Organism: Pseudotsuga menziesii; assembly: GCA_001517045.1. NCBI lineage: Eukaryota > Viridiplantae > Streptophyta > Pinopsida > Pinales > Pinaceae > Pseudotsuga > Pseudotsuga menziesii. Next base: position 52,381 of record LPNX010047913.1, read on the forward strand.
GTAACATCGAGGACGGTGTTACATTTTAAGGGGGTGTGTATATCACATACCCCAATTTTGTAAAATAATGTTAAATGTTTTAATTAGATTTCCTAAGACATTATGTTAAATTTAATGCTAAGTAGGAACTGATGACTCAGCAGAGTCAAAAGAAGTGGAATGTAATTCTAAATATTTTATTATTAATAAATAAAAAGTGGAGACAACAGCATGGGAGAGCTTTTAATAAGAGTGTTACTGGTCAAACTGGTGGAGGAACTAGGTGGAGAGAAAAATACAAGTGGCAGCATCCTCAAATACTTCCTATGTCGCAGGTGGCAACTTCCCTACATTTGGGGTCATGATCCCCCAAGAAAGTGGGATCAAAGCAGGTGGCTCAATAAATGACAACTAACCCAAAAGACCTAGGAAATATTTTAAAAGTACCCAATGAATAGAGCTGAGGTTGCTCAGATATTTTCCAGGAGAAGAATCATTCAGGAGGTATGCACTTCAAGGAGTTCATTGGGGAAAAGGGAAAAAAGTAAGGAAGGTGCTTTGAGAGGGAATCTGCAGTAACTTGGTCTGTTACAGCTTGCTAGCTGAGAGAACTTACTGATAAGTTCAGGGTTTGTATTGAATCTAAAGACTGGCATTGATTATTTCTGCACCTAGTTCCAGCCAGGGAGACCAGAGCAAGCTCGAGCGTCCTGAGGAGTCATTGTTTGAGCGCTCTCCAGGAGTTGGTAGGGAGGAATGGCCTCCCATTGCTGTTGTCATCCAAGCTCAATAACAGGTTCTGCTATTTAATAATCATTGTTTTAATATCTGTGTATGATTGAATGTTATGTTGCAGTTTATGATGTAAAAACTTAGAGGGTTTAGTCATGAAAGTGTTCTTAGTTTGTTTAGTAATTAGAATCATTTTGATGAAGAATAAAACCCCACCTGTGTTTTTCCGCATCTGGTTTGATCCAGACCGTACTCCAGCACATGTGGTGAGATTATAAATAAAGATAGTAGGATGCAATTGTAGAATAAATTGTTAGTTTATTTAAAAGAATGCATACCTTTATTTAACTGTCAGAACAATAGCATTCTGTACATGAAGTAGAGTTAGGGTTAGATTTAAGCCATTTATGTCAGATTATAAAACAAGGAAAGAGGCTATATTTTCTTTTACTAACACAACTAGATTCAGATGGGTAAACAGGTTTTCTGTACAGTTTCTATTCCAGAAACTTTACTATATTATGTTGAAATCAAGAAAATAATTTACCAGCTAAAGTACGTAGTAATAGAATAAATAGAAATGTTTTCTTTCTACAGTTATTTTCTTTCCAGATTTTATATTATTGAATGTATCGAAACCAATCTGCAAATAGCAATAGCAAAACTATAATTTTATTTTATAAGAAACTAGTTAGTTCGTAATATGCTCACAGCTGTTAATTAATCTAGTTCCTGCATTAAGTTTTATCTAGTTGAGTTCGAACGAGATCTGTAATATTAGTCTATCTTTCATAAAAGTTTAAATAAATAATATAATATATATATGAGATAGATCATAGATAGTTTGTTAATGGTTTTATTTTATTTACTAACATCATAACATAATAAGATAAAATAAATACCAAGAGAACTTTTACAAAGTATTTAGTACAAATGGCATAAGAAATAAATAACAGAGTACTATTTCTTTATACTTTTACAAAATAAACTAAGTATGAATAACTTGGAAACAATAGTACTCACAGGTAAGACAACATCCTTGTCATAATAAATAATAACATGTTTACTATTATATACTTTATAGGGACTAAGTATGCAGGTAATATACAAATTATAGGAACATTATTATTATTTAATTAAAGAAATGTACTTATCTTATTATTGTAAACCTGAATTAAAATGTAAATTTTGTACTCAAGATTAACTGACAGTTACATAAGAATTCCACTAAAAACATAAAGACCCTATATTTCGAAGAGTATAAACAATATAACAACATTTACAGTTCTTTGAATAATAAAGTAAATTAATATATTAACAATGTACAAAAAAAAACCTAGTAGTTAATAATCTAAATAATTTACAGAGGGTAAATTAAATATATTAAATTACAGGAATCTGAGTAACCGAACTTAGATATGCTCATTAAGCCGAGCTTAAACAATATATTTTATAACACAAGTAAAACAAATTGATTTCAGAACTGTACTATAAACAAAAGATATTTTCAAGAAGACTATATAGACAGCTTTACATTTTCGAGTTCAGGGTAAAACCCTACCAAAATTAAAGTATACAACGGAGTTAATGAAAGGAAAGAGTTTAACTCCTTTATGCCTCTCGGCTTTAAACAAGATATACGAAGTAAGGATTTTACAGCCTGTACAGCATTATCATATATATATATAGATTACACATTAATCAAATAAAACCAAAAATCACAGTCTCGGCCTCAACCAAAGATCCCATACTAAAAAAAAGGGTTTAACCCCTTAAACAACAGTGAACGGATCCATTTAATTGAACCAAGGAAACCACTAGGGTTACAGGTCATGAAGACCAACCCATGACTGTCCTTAAAGGACCAACAAGGAGGAAGATGCCATGGTTAAACCAGGATTACCGTAAGCAACCAGTCATCGCGGTCTCGCACCTTTCACGCCGAGGAGAACAGGTCGACCCTGTTAAGAAGGAAGAGAAATAATATTAAAAACTCTGTAACATTATAAACCACTGTTTAAGTAAAACTGTTCTGGAAAGAAGACGAAGGGTTAAACTATGTATCTTACCTCAAAAAAATTAATGGAAATATGACCACTGAGGAGCAGCAAAACAACCACCAACACGAGGAAAAGGAAACCCTTCATCTACAACAAAGGAGGAAGAGCCGCTACCACTATAAGCAACTAACGACGACTGAGAACAAGAACATCAAATGCAACAGCTATTTAGGCTTGGGTCGTCTCTTCATACTCTATTAAGGACTTTACACAGCGATGAAACCCTATGCTCAGCAGCCTGGAATCGAAGGGCCATGACTCTTATGCCGAGCCAAAAGAAGCAAGAACTCTCTACAGTTTAAGAGTTTGGGACTGAGCGTGCAAATGGTGAAACCCTGAAGAAAAATCACTAACCTACGCTCAAGCAAACAAACTTTTGGTTACAGCACTTCTTTGCAGTACTTTGGACGAGCCCACGAGGAGTATAACAAGTAGAAGGACTGCTAACAGATAGTGCAAGTGACAGTGCCAACAGGAAGGTTTTTACAGAGTGGCCGGAGGCCAAAAGGCGACGAAGGGATGTCAACTAGGGTTCAAGACTACCCTTTTAACCTGCAAACACTTGGCTGGGAAGAGCCCACGTTGACTGTTTAATAATTGGCATGCAGTGGGTAGAACACTATAGTTTTTAGCGAGCAAGAATCCCAATGATTCGTAAACCAAATCATACGTTGGAAAGTTCTATAAGGTTCATTGCATCGAATTTCAACCACCTGCATAATGTAAAGTGCAACCACGAAAACCTTAGAACAATGATTAAAATGTATCATAACATGAATCTCTACCATTGCATGACTTAGAACTCAAAATTGTAAAGGAGGCACGTAATAAGAGTGGGTAAAGCCTAGTTCAAGGGTAAACAATAGTTTACTTTGTTGGCGCGTGCTACACCTTATAACCCTTTTTGTTTGTGTATGCATAATAGCCTTACCATAGATTGTATTGATTGTAATAAAGTTTAGGCCTCTTATTTATTTTTTTTATAAAAGATTCATCAACTTAGAAATTAAGCCTCAAAACTATTATGTTTGGCATTCTATCAGAGGTTATAATCTATGAAGAATTTTCTCTTTTTCATCTATGGAAGGATTGGTACAAAACCTGTTTATAATAAGATATAAATCTTACTTTAAGTTATGCTTTGGAGCAGTTGTTGAGTAAAAACTTAAATGGATAAACAAAGGTGATAAGTATTTTAGTAATGATTAGATTCTGATAATAAATAACCTTTGGATGATTTATAATATTAACTAAACCTTATTCTCTGAATAAGCTATGGGAAAATAAAACTTTATGCATCAACACTATTATATTTCCTTTCAAAGGGCAGTTTGAAATGAAGATGTAAACTCGTTAACTTCAGAGCTTGAAAAGGGAACAGTAATATGTAAACCCTTATCTTTTTACATTACGTTCTTATCATTCTCGGAAACCCAATCCATCATGAGGTAAATGTATTTGTGCACAATGTAAATTAGATCTTTAGCATAGAATTCTATCTTTTCTTAGAATTGCTTGTAGAGAATGAATTAAAGCATTTTTGTTGTTGACAACCATGATAGACATCAAATAGATCAGTAAGCTTAAAGAACCATAATATTACGTCTACTAGAAAGAAGACGGTTACAACCATTACTGATAGAACTAAATCACATCCTTTAAGAGTCTTAAAAAGAAAGACAGTATAATGAATATACCTTGATCACCTTGGAAATTGACTAGCATTTATTTCTTTACTGAATTATCTTTTATGCGACGATGTTATATCAAAATGCTTTAGAATTTACGACAAGCAACGCCCAAATTTCTTACCTGTAAGTCTGTAAGCACAGGAAAACTTTTTGTATTAGCTCGAAAGCTAAGTAAGCCTAGATTTTCATGACAGTCCCACCTTGTAGTCGCAAAGAGAAAACAAGTCAGTGAACTAAAAAGAAACTGTTCTGTAAAGATAAACATGACCAAGTAATTAATTCAGATAATGAAGTTCAGTAACATATAACTAATTAAATAATTAGTTTACTGCATTTATGAAAATTATATGCATTTTAAAAAATTTAAATTTTTCGGAAAATTTGGGGTTTTGACAATCATGGGGAATGATGTATACGATATGATTTCGATACATGAAGGGAAGTACGTAGTATCTTCCATATGGATCTACAAGAACAAGTGTACAAACAAGGTCCATGATTTGCCTCAGAAAGAATAGACTATTACATGACATACTCTATTGACAAGTATATATCAAGCAGGAAGATGATACTCCACTTCAGGGGGAGTGACTACAGAAGATATCTAAGTTCGACATGGTACGACATGATGGACAGCTTCCTACTGGATCGAGACTTTACCAAGAGTAAAGTGGGTTCCAACCTTCAAGGTTGAATACAGAAGACTAGGATATGTTGATGACCCAACAAGACGAACTCATGGAAGATGTTATGATGAAAGAATACTAGAATGATGTTTGGGATACAGTTCCCAAACCAGAAGGAAAGAGTATAGTATCCTCCAAATGGATATGCAAAATAAAGCATGCAGCTGACGAAAGTATTGAGAAGTATAAAGCAAGATTTGTGGTCATAGGTTTCTCTCAGAAAGAGGGAATTGATTATGAAGAGACATTTGCCCCAATAGCACGGTATACTTCAATTAGAGCTACCATGGCACTTGCATCCATGATGAAGTAGGACTTACACCAGATGGATGTAAAAACGGCTTTTCTAAATGGTGTGATCGAAGAAGAAGTATACATGAACAACCACAAGGATTTGAAGTTGAAGATAGACATACTCACATATGCAAGTTGAAGAAGGCCCTCTATGGCATGAAGCAAGCTGCCGGAGCTTGGTATGGAAGGATAGACAGTTTCCTGTCAATTATGGGATTTACGAAGAGTAAAGCTGATCCTAACCTTTATCTCAAGGTTGTGGAAGATGAACCTGTCATCCTGTGGATGACTTATTCTTGACAGGGAATGAGAAACAGATCATGGAAAGCAAGAAGAAACTAGCATAAGAATTTGAGATGAAATACCTTGGGTTAATGCATTATTTCCTAGGTCTAGAAGTATGGCAAAGTTCAGAAGAAATATTTCTCAACCAGGGAAATTATGCGGTAGAGATATTGAAGAGATTCAATATGTTGGAATGCAAAGTCATGGCCACACCCATGGACTCCAACCTGAAGTTGTTAGCTGATGACTCATTAGAGTTAGTGGATATGACTCATTATAGATAGATCATTGGGTCATTGATGTACTTAACAAATACCAAAACAGAAATTTGTTTTGATGTGAACACCTTAAGTCAATATCTTGTTCAACCAAGACGGGTTCACCTAGTAACTGCAAAACATGTGATGAGATATCTGAAAGGGACTATAGACTTTGGTTTATATTATGATGATAACCATGAGTATAGATTGTATGGCTACACAGATGCATATTGGGCTAAAAGTATCTCAGACAAGAAAAGCACATTAGGTAGATGATTTTGGGGTCTGCTATGAGTTCATGGTTTAGCAGGAAACAGTCCAATGTTTCTCGTAGCATGGCTGAAGCAAGATACATAGCAGATTGCTCTGCTAAGTTGTGAAGCCATATGGATTTGGAAGCTGATATCAGGTCTCTTTGAACTGAAGATGGATACTACAATGATTCTATGTGATAACCAGAGTTGTGATGACAGAGAAGCCTGTGTTCCATCATAACACATAGAAATCCGGTATTTCTACATACAAGATAAGATGCAGATGATGATGTTTAAGTATTCCCATACTGAAGATATAGATGATGTTTCAATATTTACATACTGTAGATGCAAATGATGGTGATTCTGTATTTCTATGCTGAATATAGAGATGATGATGCTTTCAGTGTTTCTATACTGAAGATATAGATGATGATTCTTTCAGTATTCACATACTGGAGATACAAATGGTGATAGTTTAGTACTCACATACTGAAGATGTAGATGATGATGGTTTGGTTGCTGATGTGCTAATGAAGCCTCTGTCTCGAGTAAAGTTCGAACACTTTCGAGACAAGCTTGGTGAGGTTCGGAAGAACCTTCCTCGAAAAGGGGAGTAGTGATGTTGCAGTGGGATTGTATCATCCCTGGGAATCTACCCTAAAGTGATCCGGTGACCTCGGTCCTCGAGAATGAAGAGGGATTGTATCATCCCGGGACATCTGTCCAAAAGTGATCTGGTGACCTCGGTCCTTGAGAATGAAGAGGGATTGTATCATCTTGGGACATCTGTCCAAAAGTGATCCGGTGACCTCGGTCCTCGAGAATGAAGAGGGATTGTATCATCCTGGGACATCTGTCCAAGATCTTGTGACTTCGGTCTTCATGAATGTGGTGGGATTGCATCATCCTTGAACTTCAGTTCAAAATGTATTTAGAGGTCTCAGCCCCCGTGAAAGTGGTGGATTGCATCATCCCTGAACCTCAGTTCAAAATGTATCTGGAGGTCTCGGCTCCCGTGAAAGTGGTGGATTGCATCATCCCTGAACCTCGGTTCAAAATGTATCTGGAGGTCTTGGCCCCCGTGAAAGTGGTAGGATTGCATCATCCCTGAACCTCAGTTCAAAATGTATCTGGAGATCTCGGTCCCCGTGAAGGTGGTAGGATTGTATCATCCTTGAACTTCGGTTCAGAACGGATCCGGTGACTTCGGTACTCGAGAACGTGTGTTGATCCCATAATTCCTAGAGGAAGGATTGTCTGAGTTCCACATATGTGTCGATCCCGTAATTCTGAAACGAAGGATCATTAGTAACTTCGTAAAGACCTAAATCCCGTAATTCCGAAAGGAAGGATCATTGAATTGATCCCGTAATTCCAATAGGAAGGATTGTCTGAGTTCCACAGATGTGTTGATCCCGTAATTCCAATAGGAAGGATTTTCTGAGTTCCACAAATGTGTTGATCCTGTAATTCCGAAAGGAAGGATCGTTAGTAACTCCGTAAATACCTAAATCCCGTAATTCCAAAAGGAAGGATCGTTAGTAACTCCGTAAAGACCTAAATCCCGTAATTTCGAAAGGAAGGATCATTGGTAGCTCTGTAAAGACTTGATCCTGTAATTCCAACAAGAAGTATTATCTGAGTTCCATAGATGTGTTGATCCCATAATTCCAATAGGAAGGATTGTCTGAGTTCCACAAATGTGTTGATCTCGTAATTCCGAAAGGAAGGATCGTTAGCAACTCCGTAAATACCTAAATCCCGTAATTCTGAATGGAAGGATCGTTAGTAGCTCCATAAAGACTTGATCCCGTAATTCCGAAAGGAAGGATCGTTAGTAACTCCATAAAGACCTAAATCCCGTAATTTCGATAGGAAGTATCGTCTGAGTACCACAGACATGTTGATCCCATAATTCCGAAAGGAAGGATCATGTTGATGTTGATGTTTTGATCATGTTGATGTTTTGATGATGTTGATGTTTTTATGATGATGATGATGTACTGATCGAAAGATCAGAGTGTTATGATGATGATATTTTGATGTTGATATTTTGATGATGTTGTTGTGTTGATAATAATGATGTTTTGATGATGTTTCTGATCGAAAGATCAAAGTATGATGATGATGATGTTGCTGATCGAAAGGCCAAAGTGCTAAAGATGATGTTGCTGATCGAAAGGTCAAAGTGCTGAAGATGATGTTGCTGATTGAAAGGTCAAACTGCTGAAGATGATGTTGCTGATCGAAAGGTCAAAGCGCTGAAGATGATGTTGCTGATCGATAGATCAAAGTGCTGAAGATGATGTTGCTGATCGAAAGGTCAAAGTGCTGAGATGTTGTTGATCGAAGTAGTCAAAGTATTAATGATGATGAAGACTGAAGATTGAAGATGAAGACTACATAATGTTGAAAAGCTTCCAATGATTTATAGATGTGTTACCCTGATGATGTTGATGATGTCCTCTGTCTCTCTCCTACTATTGTTGTTGTTGATGTTGTTGTAGAATACCCTTCTCGTTAAGGGGGAGTATTGAAATATTGTAACTTCGAAGAATATTCTATATGTATCTTTTGTGGTCCCCGATGGCGCTATCGGGAGAACCACTTGTATTACTTTGTACCCCGATGCTTCTAATCGGAAGAACTAATAAGAATCATGAGGTAGTCCCCTCTAATTGTAAAGGTGGGTCATTAGCACCCCAGTGTGGTTACTTGAGCCTACATGTGTAACTCGAGCCTACATGACTTAACTCGAGCCTACATATCGAATGAGTTAATTCAAGTGAACAGATGAATATAAATAGAGGTGTGATGCTCCTCATTTGAGACACACACTCTCACTTGTGTAGCGCATTAGTGGAGAAGAGAAGTAGCTGGAGAAGGAGGAGGATCAAGCTTTGATCTCCTTGCTGGTTTTATCTTTTATGTTTTTGGGGCATCTATATTGAGGAAGCTTTTGCTGGGTTTTTCCCTTTAGGGTTTTCCTAGGATAAATCTTTGTGTTCCTTTTGTATGGTTGTGCTTTTCTATCTTTTAGTGATCCTATTTATATGCTTTTGTTATGAAAATGAAATGAAATACTGATGTCTTAGCTAAGCATATGAAAATTTAACAGCCCGTTAGTCTGTGGATGAAGCGCAATTCTCTTCTTAAGTTTAGTATCCATAAACCCCCATAATTTTGACCAAAAATTTCGCAAGAATTGGGAATCCTGATTAGATACAATGGAAACAAGAAGCCCCAAATGAACCCAAACAACTTGGAAGAACAATTGAGTTTTTTGTTTAACTTACATGGTATCAAATACACATTTTGTTGAACATGCCCACTACCACAAACAAATAATCATGCCCTTTACGAGACAAAGGAACCCCCCCAACAAAGTCCATATAAATACTTTTCCAAGGACTGGAAGGAACTGGAAGAGGTGTGTACAATCCCAATTTCCTATTGCTAGGTTTACTGGTTGCACACATAACACAACCCCTTATATATTTAGAAACATTTTCCTGCATTTGCGGCCAATAATAGTACCTTTGCAATTGTGTCAGTGTTTTACTTACTCCAAAGTGACCAACAATACGAGAGGAATGTGATTCTCCAATTACATGCATTCTTTCTTCCTATGGAATACAAAGTTTTCCCATGGAGTATAAAATGTTAGCATGCAAATAATAATTCTCCTCTTCTATTTGTTTTCAATGGATTAATGAAGCATACACATTCTTAAAATCTTTATCTTCAACATTTATTCGATATAACTTGTTTGTGCCAATGAATTATTTTGAAGAATGATGGATGTAGTCATGGGAGGTATGGACAACATATCTGCTACTTTATTTCAAACCCCTTTATTATATTTTATAATCAAGTGGAATTGTTGTAGAAACCCCATACACCTAGAGTTATTTCTCTTCTGTAACATTTATTGATATTGAAGTGGTCGATGATCAATGTGTACAATAGTTTCTTTATTCATAAGACAATGCTTCCATTTTTTAACACTTTGTACCAATGCATCAAGTTCCTTATCATAGGTAGGATAGTTACTTACCGCAGTTGAAAATGTTTCAGAATGATAGCAGATCAGTCTTCATCCTTGCATAAGAACAAATGTCATGGACTAGCCACTAGCATCTGTTTTGATCTCAAATGGTTGTCATAAATCTAGCAGCGCCATATTTTGTGTGCTGTCGATTCTCTCTTTCAAATTATCAAAGGATTTCTATTGTTTTCCTCCCAACTGGAAAGATTGCTTAACACTTGTCAATTGATGTAACGTTTCTATAATGGTGGAAAAATCGGCTATGAACTTTATCCAATATTGGAATGTTCCAAGAAAGCCCCTAACTTGTAGTTGGCCTTGGCCAATTTATAATGACTTCGACCTTGGAAAGATCTATCTTTAGATGAAATCCACCAATACTATGTCCTAAGTACACTAAATATGTTTTGGAAAATTCACATTTTGACATCTTTACATACAATTTTTCCCTCCTTAATACATCAAGCACCTTTCTCACATGAGAAACATGCTCTTCCCAAGTGTGACTAAAAACAAGAATATCAACACTGAAAAATCATTGATGAATGGTTGGAAGACATCATTCATCACTCTCATGAAAGTATATAAGGCATTACATAGTCTAAAAGGAATAACCAACCACTTGTACAACCCATGTTTTGTCTTGAAAGTAGTATTCCATATATCATTTTCAGAAATTCTAATTTGATGGTAACCACTACAAAAGTCTAACTTAGAAAAATAAACTGCATGTTTCAATTGATCAAGTAAATAATCAATACATGGATGTGGATACCTATTTTTTACCATGATCTTATTCAAATCTTATTAGTCAATGCACATTCTCTAAGATCTATCCTTCTTTGGCACCAAAACGATGGGTGAACCACATGGTGAATGCTCGGTCTAATGATTCCCCTTCCAATTAGATCCTGAATTGGTTTCTTGATATCTTCATTATGCATCACATACATATGGTACATGCCAATGTTTGGAAGTGTCACTTCTTGCTACAGTTGTGTCTCATGTTGTATCCCTCTCTTTGGTGGTAATCCTGCTAGTTCCTTAAATACTTCATCATACTCAAAAATTATTTTAACCATTTCAATCTTATGCTTCAAATCATCTCCTTCAGATCATCTCCTTCAAAGGATTTAGATGTGTCATCATTCTCCCCTTTGACTTTAATAATCATTAATACAAAATTCTTACTAGCATTCACTAACCTTTTCATTTGAATTGCAAAGATTAGTGATGAGCTTGTTTTCTTATGATGTGCATGTATAACATATTCAATAACATCCTTAAAAACATGATATTGATTCTTCTCCCTGTAAAATATGGCTTTTCGATCATACAAATATGGGATTCCAAGTACATTTCCACATATATCCACTGGTACTAGATCAAGCTCTACCTAATCTTTGAACTTATCAAAAACTGTAAATTTTAATATACATCTATTTGTTACTTGCAATTGTGCATCATTAGCAACCCATCCCAGTGGATATGTCTTTTCATGAGGTATAGTAGATAAACCCGGTTTCTTTACGCTTCTTTAGAAACTAATTTTACTTGTGACCCACTATCAAATAATGTATCAACTTTTGTATGTTTTGTAATGACTAGAATATGAAAAATTTCACCTCGTTTCTTATAATATTGACTAGAAGAAGAATGTACACTTACACTTGTATTTACATGATGAAAAAGAGACATACCATTATCTTTACCTTGGATCCTCACAATTGCGACCTTAGACGCATCACCAAAGTCATATCCCACATCCTGCAGCACTAAAGCAATATTCTTTGCTTTTCCTTTATCCTTGTACCCTCCATACCTTTTTGGTCTTAATTCCATATGTGACTTCCAACATTGTTCTACATCATGTCCCTTCTTTCAATGGGAACAGGATGTATTATCACCTTCTTTATTAATAGTGATGGTCTACTTACATTTCCCTTTTCCTTTAAACTTATTTCCGTCTGAATTGAAAGGATTCTCGGAATAGTTGTCAGTCATATTTTTCCTTTTAGGGTGGCTTGAACACATACTTCATCCAAATTGTTAGGTTAAACATCAAGATAGTATGTTTTAAATAACCATGTAAACCACCTATATATTTAAGAAGTGTTTCCTGGGTATAGAAAGGAATACCCAACACTAAATCCCTTTTCCTAAATTCTTGTGTATAGTCTTAAACACTATGTCCTTTACCCTGTTTGAAAATTTTCCAATCTATCATAACCTGCTGCATATACCCTAACGAATAAAATTGTTTTTTCAATGCTGACACAAACTTATGCCATGAGGAACTAACCTTAACTTTAACAAGAAAGTCCTCTTGAGTTTTTCTTTCCCACCATACGAGAGCGGTGCCTCCTAATTAGAGTGATACTAACTAGATCTTTCCTTCATCTCCTGCCAACTTTTGGATTCTGCGATAAACCTCTATTTTCCTAACCTAATCACCTAGTTTCTTAGCATTAACTTCTTCATTCAATAGGGAAAAATTATACTTTATGTCAAGCTTCAATAATGGTGTATTCAGATCAAAATCCATATAGTGATTTTAATCTGCATCTAATGAAGTACTAGAAGAACTAATATTAGAAGAAGATGATGATGATGAAGATGATGGAGAAGGTGGAGTTTTAGGAGGATCTCATCCATCACCTTTTTTACTTGAGGCACTCCCTATTGTTTTCATCTGCTTCCTTATCTTCTTCTCTAATCTTCTTTGATCATATGGAACAATTCATTGTGGAATTCTCATGGATGATCCACTTTAGTCTAAGAAGATACTAAAGTTAATGGATTTTCTCTACACTATGTTCTTATCATAGTGATACTTCCTCTCAATGTGTTTAGACTTGTCATAGAATACAAGATTTTTTGAGAGCTTCATACAACTCTTGATGTCAACAGAAAGCTTGATCTTATAGATCCATTTGGAAGTTACAACTAACTTCCCATGTGGTTTGAGAACCACTTTCCACATATCATTTTCCATTATTAACTGGAGATCTTCAATCATAACACCTTTCCAAACCTGATGTTTGGATTCCTCGTTATAAGTGGAGGATCCTATATCAATGACGTGGCTGATCTAAGACATCAAACTAGAGATCCTATCAATAGGCTCCTTAAAGTGATCAACTGAATACTCCCTTTGCTAATCTGAAAGAGATGACTCATGTACTTGTAATTCCATGTGTAAGTCATTTGAAGACTTTATGGAGCTTTCTCTACTTTAATATTTTTCCATCCATTTCTACTGGGGATTGTAGAGAACAAATGGATCCCTCTTGATCTCTAAGCTTACCAATTGTGCCTCTACAGTAAGGAACAAATCATCAATAGAAAATTCCTGGCAGGATCTCTTTTCTAAGCATGTAACTTTGGTTAACTCTATGCTGACACTTAATAGGATGAACACTTAGTAATTGATCTTGCATCATGTGGAGTCTCATGCTCCTTCTGTATCTAAGCACTTAGCTCCATCTAGAACTGTACATCCAACTGTGAACATATTACTTGTCTTTAAGAGCAAGTCATATCATCCTCCTCTTGAGGGTCTTTTCAATTCAATCCAATAGGGAGCAATCACAAAAAATATAATACAGTATCAATTTCACATGATGGCATAGTCTTAGCATCTATCCATATGCTAGATAACTATCTAGTTGCTATCAAGAGCATAATATCAGACATACATATATATGCAATATGTCATAATAATATGTTTCACCATAAGACATGATAATTTAAACATAGGAGGGATACATAATCCTCCCTTTTAATTTATGCCTCTAAGTATAGGTCACATCATCAAGTATCTTGAGCTACCTGCATTCTAAACCAGAGTCTTTTATATTTGAGCTTGCACCTCTTAAAGGTGCATTATATCGTTCTCAATATTTCATGTATCATTACACATCATAACTGTAGATATATGATCATGATTAATTAATACATAGATGACCTTTAGTGTAGCTACTCAGTTAACTGAACTTCTTTTCACTTGCATACTCCGATCACATTGTTCAATGAGACACAATACTCTTTAGACTTACACAGTAAAATGATCCATGGTCATGTAAGTCCTTGATCATGAATACATATCAAGATAAAAATAAGTAGGCTTCTTACGCACCATAGTAAACATAACCGAGTCAAACCTGCTAGTTATAATTGACATACCTCTTCAAGGAGCCATCAAGTCCACAACTTTCCAATTCCATTATCTTTTTTCGGATGTTAGATCTAAGTCATAGACTAGAAACACCACAGCTTTATCACTTTGATGTCCAATGAATGCTTATGGCCAAGTTAGATAAAGTTCAAATCCTCACTATCAACTTGATGAGATTTATCGATAAATTCCTGCAGTCAAGTTGATTAAAGATGAAACCCTCACCTTAGGATCTATCTAGACTCTTCTAGGATGGAAAATAGAGCTAGCTACAAACCCTCTGCTATGATACCATGTTGAAGTTTTAGGGCTTTTCATGAAATTGAAAAACTTGTACTTTTAATACAAATTTAAGCTACAAAATATTACTGAAGTAAAATTATAGTAGTAGTAATTAGTCTAGATATAATTTTCATCTCTTTCAACTTTAACACTCCCTTAGATATCATTGTGTTAAATTTAGCGTTTGAAACAATAAATAAATAAACACATAAATGTAAAGTACTGTTGAAAAACATAAACAATGAACTATACAACTAAAGTAAAACATAAACAGTATGACAAAACACAAATTATAACTTATTGGATTGTGAGGTCCTTCCTTATAATCATAATATAGCTCTCGATTCTGATCTTGTCTCTTAGAGACAAATAACTAAAAGGAACAACTAATTGACTATTACCTGAGGGTAATCACATATCTGAAAGAGAGAGAAATAGAGAGAGAGAGAGAGAGGAGGGATGGGGAATAGAGTTGATCAATTATAGTAGAGGGTACAATATATCCATAACTAAGACAATCAACAAGAGTTTAATGGTGAAACGAAGCCACAAAGAAGACTACAATAGTGGATGTCATCCACCAGGAGGAAATAGGTACCCTCAAACAGTTCCCATAAGCAGGGAAAACCTACACAGGTTGTGGTACTCTAAACACAATCCACATAAGTAGTGGCCACCTTCACACAAGTAGTTGTGCCCCAAAACATAGTCCACATAAGCAGTAGCAGCCCCCACATAAGAAGTGGTTCCCTAAACATAATCCACATAAGCAATATCAACCTTCACACAAGTAGCATCACCCTCAAACCAACCCACACAAAATAGTCCAAGAGATAGTCTAACAAGGTAGCATCTCAAGAAATAATGCAACAAATGGGTAGTGTCCCACACAACAGTCCTCACACATGTTGTTTCCCACTCTAATATCTCACGACCTAGTCAAGAATTCCACAAACAAGGTATTAGCACCCTTACATAGGCTCACAACACCCTTGGTAACCCTCAATAGGTCACGAAATCATCACACATGCTCATAGAAGGATCACAACACCCTCAAACACAGGATTGACACCATCAATAGTCCTCACAACACCCTCATCAAGCCATGGTACCCTCACACAAGCTTATAGTACTCTCAACCAGGTTTGTCAGCCTTAAAAACAAGGTACAACAACCATAAACCAACAAACGACCCACACACGTGGAGAATGGAAGACAATAGTTGATGGAAATATTGGGGACAAGGAGTAGGACCTAAATCAATAGAGTGCCCAAGTAGAATCAGTCTAGAAACCCTAGATGTCAAACATCAAACCCAAATCATACATAAGAAATTAGATCTGATACTTTCATTTCTTTTAAGATGCCTCACAATAAGATATTGATCTCATATTTAAAATTTTCAATATCTTCTAGAAGGATCATCCTTATATTCTTTCATTGACTTTAGGGTTACCAGAAGTTAGGTCAAGGAATCTTATAAAATAGGAGGGTTACCAAATACAAACATAAAATAATATTATAGTGTCTTAGGATAGAGTACTAAGGTTATGGCTAAGGGTAGAATGACCCAACTAAGGAGGAACGCTAGCACAAGGTCCAACAAGGGGTCAACACTAGACCAAACCAAATACAAGGAAATCCATAAATAAAAAATGGGTACAAAACCCTTCTAACCACATGACCAAAGGTGTAACAACAACGTGGGTAAAGAACCTAACTTTTACCCACAAGGAGTGGAAATCAGTCTCTCTCTCAAGGTATGTGATCTATAAGTGTTCCAAACAATAACTAAAAGTTCATCATCACCATATAAGGAAGGTTTACACTAGATGATGTGATCCTCGTGACTGCTCTTAAGGTCAAATGCCAATGACTCCAACAAGGGGTGGTCAGTCCCTTGAGGAGACAACCCAACCCAACCATATCAAAGACCTAGGAGAGGAGGGAATCACACATCATCATATTGGTTAATTGACCAAGATCCACCTGGTTAACTGACCAGATATACACCTGCAGGAGTTGCTTAGTCCTAGACTAAGAATTCGCCTGGTCCCAGACAAAGATGTCTCTATCTCTACCTGTAGGATCTTCTTGGTCCTCGTGTCCAAGAAACTGTCTGGTCCTTCACCATAATTCCCTACAGACATATAGGGGCCCTAACCACATGCTAGGATCTTTTCCATGGCATCAACTTGCTTGGTCCCAGACCAAGAACCCCAGTATACTGTTGAGGGCCCTACGGTACCTGCTAGTGACTTACACTGCCAGGTTAATTGACCAGGAACCCTAGTTAACTGACTAGGGTTATATTCCAAGAATGGATCTCGTAGTTGCACTATATTTAACAGAATAAACACAACTAGAAATGAAGTTCCTCAGCTTGGGCCTCAACAACTTCAACTTGTCTTTACATATACATTCTTTAGTTATTGATCCTTTCTACAAGAGGTGGATTCTTTTAAAGGGTATGCATTTTGGTTGAAAAGTGAAAACATCCGTTATTATGGTATATTGGTTTTCCTAGTACTCTCAAATAATCCTTGTAGTGCCATTATCTCCTTTAAGGTACTTGATCATTCTACAATAGAGCCACCACTTGTAAGAAATGTTGAATAATTGTTGGCATGCATTTTGATAATTAATCATTTGTTGATTTGTACATATAATTATTCTCTATATTATGCGCTAGTGAATCTTTCCACCTATGTTGAAACTCAATGATATGTTAAGGGTAGCCTTGGGGAATTGTTGTTGGAATCACCATCAACTCTAGAGCCTATGGGTTATGTATTTCCTACAATAATAAAAATTTCCAAGTTCACTAAGAGTTGGGATGAAATTTTGTGAGTTAAGTGCTAAGGAGAAATGGATTGAATACAAATTGTAATATAGCAAGAGGTACATGTTTCTAGAATATTCATCATGCGAATGGACATCATTTATTTGTTTCCAATAATATGGCAGTTTTTTAACAGACCAAAATTTTAACTCATTATTACGTCCTCCCGCATGATTTGAAATATTTAACAAACTTGTGGAAAACGATCTATATGTTGATTACTAAATACATTAATAATAATTACTAATTGAGTATGTAACAATAAAAATAATAATAAATTAATATTAAATATAATTAATATTAATTTATTATGAATAAAGAATAGTTAAAGTCAATACTCATGCACTTTGGTGAAAAGGTGCAAGACAAACTTATATAAGCCCAAGCAATTGTAATTATTAATCATCATATATACATATTCTACATTACGTTTCTTCTTTACCCACCTTTTTTATTTCATTGGTATTAGAGCCACTCTCCCTGCAACCACCACCACCACCTCCGCTGCACCCAACTCCTCCTTACTTCCACCCCACGCTTATGCTTCCCTCCTCCACCACCTTCCACCTCCCTCACTGCCATCGATCCCTGCGACTCCCACTTCACTTCCCCCACGTCCCTTCCTCCTGTGTCCAGCCTCTGCGCATCCCTTGTGTGATCCTTTGCGCCCTTGGCCCACCTGCGTGCTCCTCCACCTGCCCCATGCTCCTTCTCATCCCCTCTACATTGGCGTTTCCCTCTCCCTACCACTCCCCTTTCAAATCCCACGCTCCTTCTCGTCCCCTATCCATCGATGTTTCCCTCTCCCTGTCACTCCCCATGTAGCTCCCAATCTGCTACCCCACCGCCATCCACCTTCCGCTGCTCCCGCCTTCCTATCCCGACGTTCTCCATTACTCCATGACCGGGATGACTTGTTAAACATTTTTTTAATAATAATATTTATTAATTTTAATAATATTTAATGATATTATTATTAATTAAAAAAATTATATAATAATAATAATAATTATTATTATTATTATTACTTAAAACAAATCGTGGCGGGATGGCATCATACAACGAATAAAAATAAATCCACGTTTAGCAGTGAGAAGATTCCAACAATCACCAAATCAATGGGTGACTTAAATGCACAATTCGATCAACAATGAGAAGATTAACAAGAAATACAATGACCTTCACGCAAAGATCAAACAAACCGGTGATGCTTTGACATCAAGTTGGACACAAATCATGTCACAAATAGATAATTTCGTTCTCACTCTACAGGAAGACCAAAAGAAAAATTAGGAAGTTTTAATCGCCATCTTGGATAGATTACAAATATCAAATGATCTGCAACCAAACTCTCCAAGAACACCAGAGCAGCTGGATCCTCTACTCAACATGTCGTTCCCAGCCTCATATACACAAGGATGCCAAATACAGGTGAAAGTTGAGCTACCCAAATACGACGGGGACGAACGACAATGCATAGCGTGGATTAACAAAGCCGAGGAATACCTAGACATCCACAACATCCATTACGAAGGTGAGAAAATTAAATATGCTTCCATGCATCTAGAAGGAAACGCTTACAACTAGTACTTATCATGGACGAATACTACAATAATCTATTCTCACAACTGGGTTAGCTTTAGGAACGACCTCATCAAAAGATTCCAAGGTGTTGAAGAAAAATAATTCTTTGCCAAAATCACAAGGTTACAACAAAAAAACAATGTCGATGAGTACACCTGTGAGTGGGAAGCATTGTCAACTCAAGTTCCAGAGTTAATCGATGACCAACAACTACAGACCTACATACACAGTCTAAAACAACACATCTGTGATGAGCTAGAGTTACATAACATCTCTACCATGGAGGAACCATGACGTAAAGCTAGGATTATTGAAAGCAAATCCATTCATACAAATTTCGATAAAGATGATTCCAAAAAGAATGTCCCCAATCAGCATACACAGGAAATCCAAGATATACATCACCTCAACTTAGGGAAGGAATGAATCCCAATTTAGAGGCCCAAAGAATAAAGGAGGGGAAATGTAAGTCTAGTGGAGACAAATGGGATCCTAAGCATAGATGCTTACAAAAGAAATTGCATGTCTTTGAAGTAGAAGAAGCAGAGTTGGAATTCAAGGAACCAATTGAGAACGATGCGAATAACCAACAAGACTACCAAACGGAAATCGAGGACGATACCAGAAAAACATTAGCCGCTATTACCATAATATCCCAACCGCAAACATTGAAGCTTAAAGGACATATCAAAAAGAATAACATCACAGTTCTCATCGACTCTAGCAGCACCCATAACTTTATTAATGTCAACCTTGCTAAGGTATTTAACTTATTTATTTTTCCAGCACCTAAAATGAAGGTTACGGTAGCAGATGGCAAGAAGATTGAAAACATGGGAAAATGTCACAAAGTCAAGTTACAAATACAAGACTATAAATTAGAATCATATTTCTTTTTTGTACCGATGGGAGGAGTCGATGTAGTATTCAGAATACAACGTTTACAAACCTTGGGTACATACTCTGCAAATCACAAAGAACATTTTATTGAATTCCATTCGTTCAGGAAAACACACAAATTATATGGGTTCTAACCACCTCTGACAAAGTTAGTTACATCACATCAAATGGAAAAACCACTTTGGAAAAGCGCACCAGCGTACATACTTCAATGTCAAGAAATGGAGCTTTTAACATGTGAAGGAGATATGGACAAACAACCAGAGATACAAGAGCTGATTCGAAAACATCACAAAGTGTTTCAAGAGCTACCTATGGAGCTCCCACCAAACAAAAAAATCGAACACATAATTGAAATAGAACCAAGGACAAAAACTTGATCAAGAGATGAAGCGATGGTTTTTCTGGGGAATTCGTAAATCGTATCGCCTCATTTCATCAAATGTTGCAATGAATAAACATAAAAGATTGAGAGACAACATTACAAGTAAAAAAATTAGACGTAATCATTGTCGTCAAATAAGTTTTGAGTACAAAGCTTCCCCTAAGGGGAAGAAAATGTAACAATAAAAATAATAATAAATTAATATTAAATATAATTAATATTAATTTATTATTAGTAAAGAATAGTTAAAGTCAATAGTCATGCACTTTGGTGAAAAGGTGCAATACAGGCTTATATAATCCCAAGCAATTGCAATTATTAATCATCTCATACATTATCTTATATACATATTCTACATTACGTTCTTCTTCACCATCTTTTGTCCTTTCAGAGTAGGATTGTGGTGAACTTATAGTAAGCTGCGTGAGAATGCATTTATCGATCATGATTTTAAAATGGTCTACAACTATCAACTCTCAAAGATGATAAACACAACATAGACATTTTTGTTTTAGTCTTGATGTCCTGATGATAGATTTTAGAATGAGCTGAGAAAAGTTCTAGGAAGAACTGCAACACTAAGAATAAACACAATTATTGGTTTTATACAGGATATGTACATATGAAGTGGTAATGATAACTTTTAATCTATAATATGCACACAATGTAGATTTTAAAGTTTTGGGAGAGCCTAAGCACATGAAGTGGCCACCAATATAAGCATTTGTGTTGCAATATTGATGGATTGACGATAGCTTTAGCATAAGTTGACAAAAAGTTGAGAAGAACTACACAACTTAAAAAGAATAAGCACAACTTTTTCTACGGGATATTTTCATAGAAGTAATATTTGTTTAGTCCCTAATATGTGTGTTCAAATTTTTGGATGCTAATTTTGTTTAAGGAAGCTTCTACCACCCTTATAAACTAATCAAATACTCAACAATATTGACCACAACAAACAATATTAACCACAACAAATAGTTTGAACTCTACCTCTTTGATATGACATTAAATATTAATATGTAAGTGATGTGATGAGATTTTTCAATGCATACTAGATATTATTTAATTCTAATGGAAGTTTTCCTGATGTTGAAAAATGTGATAATTAAGGTGGAAAGATCCATTGTTGAAACTTTCAATTTTTTTTTAAATTATTATTTAAATTTCATTTTGGCATCCCTTTGCACCTTCATAAACAATTGCTAGTTTATATAATTAAAGATAAAAAAATATATGTATCTTCAATCTTTTGTATCATAAACTTTATATTTTTTTAGTTTGAAAAATATTTTTAAATTATTAAATTAATCCATTAACTAATTCTAATTTATATATTAGAAAATACATAAATATAAATATAAGAAAATATCTATGTAATAAGTATAATATAAATTTAGGAAAAGTGCTTCATAGAAATTATATTTAAAATATGGTTTAAAATGATTATTATATTTAAAATATGGTTTAAAATGATTATTGCATGTCAGAATTTTGTATAAGGATATATATTTAATTCCGTCTAGAGATGTTTCTATAACCTAGTATGGATTTTCTATTTGGTTTAAAATGGTTATTGTATGTCACAAATTCTAGGATTTTGTATTTAAAAATATGGATTTTCTATTTAAAATATGGTTTAAAATGGTTATTGTATGCCACAAATTCTAGGATTTTGTATTAAAAATACGGTTTAAAATGGTTAGTGTATGTCACAAATTTTGATAAGGATATAGATTTAATTCCGTTTAGAGATGTTTCTATAACCTAGTATGGGGTTATAACTTTTGAAGGATTGGCAAAAATAATAAATAAAACATTATCAAAAAATTTAAAAGTAAAATATTGTAAATTTTTTTAAGTAAATTAATGTAGAAAATTTAAAAATAAAACAATCTTAAACTGAATTTAACAATGTTAAATAGTTTAAAGTATATACATTAATAAAGTTAGAAACTAAAATAATGTAAAATAGTTAAAAGTATATAAACAAGCCTAGATCCAAATTCTAGGCTCTATCAAGCGTCGAGAGGAATCAAATCTCCTGAGGTGCAAACTTTCTTGAGTGTAATACCTAAAGTTCCTCTTGTAAATCTCGGCTATAAATATTATTGCCGATTATGAGAGAGATGTTGTAACGTTCCTCTTGTAAACCTTTTCTCAAGTATTGCAGTCAAGGAGCTTTGCACCTCCAGAGAATAGATCCCTCTCGACGCTTGATAGAGCCTAGGATTCGGATCTAGGTTAGTAGTTATATGTAATAATCACTAAAACTACACATTAAACCGTATATCCATTCTAAATATCTCAGTAAAATATAAATAAAACAAAAACACATTAAACCCTATATCCATCCTAAATATCTCAGTAAAATATAAATAAAGTGAAAACACATTAAACCGTATATCCATCCTAAGTATCTTAGTGAAATATAAATAAAGGGAAAACACAACAACTTCTCTAAAATTGCAAAAAGAAAAAAGTGGTAATCTAAATATTAGACGTGTTTTCCATCGTTTTCTGGTGATCATTGCCAAAACTATAAAACAATGCTTTTCCTTTCTACGGAAATAACAAAAGAAAATCGCATATAATTTGAAAAGGACCGGATTCTTTCTCATCATGTAAATTTAATCAAAACTTTTTAATCAGGAAACAATTTACAATTGAATAATCCAAATAAATATTCAGAGGAGGTAATTTTGTAGTAGCTCAACATTATTACTGCACTTAGTAAAAGTCAGGAAATGCCCTTCTACTCCACTCCTTGATGGACAACCTAAGATTTTTCAAAGACCCAAAGACTCGTAAAAAATACCAAGTTGTGATGCTATTGTGTTCCAAACATAAGCAAATAGACAAATATATAATGTACATAAGCCATTAATCAGTTCAGTAAAGCGCAACCAAATTAGGAGCAATTTTAAGGCTTGGGACAGGTGTAAATATAATCGTTGTCTTCATATTCACGATTTTCAAAAGATTATTTCTCGTCATCTTCATTGGAGCTGGTTAAATGCATGCTTTTCCTTCCATCCATCCCAACTTGCCCTTGGCAATATTATAATACCTTATGATGATCTCCATCCTGCAATACCAAGTTAGGTTCAACTCCAAAACTAAAATTCAACAAACAAATCCACAAGAAGAATATTCTTGGATAGCATATATATCTTACTTTGTTGGGAGCGTTTTGGATCAAATTCTCCTTACAATTGGAAATCCAAACTTCATCACTATTTTCTGCAATGAAAATAAAGTTACACTAAAGTCAGTATAAAAAGTAGGCTTAAAATAATGTCATTTTTTTCACTATACTCTATTATATTGTTTGATGCTACAACTTGCTAAAAAATTAGAAATTTGAAGTTTTAAAATTTCACTCCAAGTAAAAGATGTTTGCAAAGTTTTATATTATTATCTATTTTAACATTATATCGTCTCCCTGTTTTGAAGGTTTTATATATGATTCAGGGAATCATCTAAATCAAATTTAAAAAAGAAAAAGAAAAGAAAACCAACATATCCTACTTTCCAGTAATGGACTCCACTGATAAATGCCTGCTTATTTGTGATGTGTATATTCATGTAACTATTTGTGTTATCCTGAAAGGGATTCTTACTGTTGGCCCTTCATTTCTCTTTCCTATGAAACTTGTAGTTGGTTTCCTCAAGGTACAACACTAGGTCTACACGAAATCGGTTTTAATTCCCATTTTCAGCCTTCTTTATCCTCCAACCCTTCAACCTATTGACGTATTATTGGACCTTTTGGGGGCAATGGCTAGTTATATATGAGGGTGCGTTTTTAAAACACTATAGTAGAATGGACATCCCTCTGACGAATTGTTGGACAACACGTGTACGCAACACTTTCCAATATAATCCTGCCATGTACATTGCTGCATGATTGTTGGTTCGGTTGCTTGTTCGGGAGTTAGTTGCATTTGTTTTTGTTAATGCTCGTATTATGAATATTGGTGAGCATTAGTGTTAATGCTCAAAACTGTGGCTGTGTCAGCGAACTGCGTTGCAGCTAGTACGGTTACTGCGGGACGACCTCTTCTTACTAAGGTAAAACTACAAGAGTGGTCCCTGCTACAATTTAGGACGATAATCTCAAAGTGGCGGAGGTGGAAGCATGTGACATAATTTTCTAGAGTTTCTTCAATGGCCTTGCTGGTGGAGCTAGGAGTTCTTGTGAAGGAAAGGGATTTTGGACCAATGTTTTTTATGGACTTTGGAACCATCGGATCCAACAATGTCAAGAAGAGATAACTTGTTGCCTTCTAAGTGAATGTGGCGATGAATGTATTCTCTAATGGGACACACATTATAAGTGGATTCAGTGCGATGATGTTTCCTGTTTAAAATGCATTCTTTCTCTTTTATACTTAGGAGTTTCAGATGTGTCAATGGATGTTGGATTTAGAGTAACAAGGTCAATGAGGATCTTGTACAATTTTTCTTTCTATTATTTGATCTTCTTCTCATTCGATCCAATAGATTCAAAAATAAATGGAAACAATATTATTATTCCCATTCTTGATCATTGAGATGGTGTTCGCACTGAAAAAAAGTGTATCCTCCATAGCTGATCCAACTGCATTTGCAATGTTGTTTTGGATTTGGCAGTGGAAGAAGAAGAAGGTGTGCCTCATTCAATACAATTCTCCTTTCTATCGGTCCTAATCCAAATTTGTCTCTTCTCTGGCCCTTATCCTTGACAAGAGTAATGATCATCCTCAAGGCAATTAGAACCTCAAAATCAGAGACTTACTCGAAATTTTTTTTTTAAGATGGAAGACATTTGTGGGATTCTGAGAAGGGAAATTTGCAAAGCAATGTTTTAGATCTATAAACAAAGATTGATTATTTGATACAATGTTAATGACGAGGCTTAGTTTTAGTAGTTAAAACAACCTTGTAATGGAGTTAAATGCATTTTTAAAACAATTTTCCTAAACAAAATTTGGACAAAGAAGTTGTTCCATGTGAAATCAAATGCAATTTTTAAAATTTTTTTACATGTATATATACCCAGAACCGCTCATTCAAGATTTTCCTTCCCAAATGCAATCCCCGCCAATGATAGAATCATTTTAAAAAATGGAAACCACCACCCCTTGATTGCCACACAATGATTTAGTCTTATCAATTGGAAAGGAAAAACATAATGTATAGGAAGTAAACAATCTATTTGAATCCACTTCTTTGGTAAACAATAAATCAATGGAAAAACAACGAAAACAATTTTATACATCATCAACAAATTTACAACTACCAAATCACCAAGTAGAGAGAATATTAAGGACTACCACCAAATTCTAAGAATATCTAAATAGAAGCAAATCAAATTATTGGGAAAATATTTACAGTTCCTTTTGGACTATATTTTATAGGCGTTCATTAACAACATGACCACTATGAAAATCATCAAGATCTGGATGTAAAACATGGTCGCATCGATCGATATTTGGTCACAACCAATCCAATATAAATACATTCCTCATATATTGTCCATGGTGGGACCCTTCATGACTTATTTAGTTCGAATGGAGTCACAATCCATTTGAGAGCATATTGCCATTTTACTGAAGCAGTTGAGCTTGTGATCCATCGCCTTCAAGGAAATCGAAGAACTCATTTACTAACAGCATAGTGGTGACCAATCGCGGATAGGTGGGTGGATAGAACCAACTTGTAATGAACAAAAATATAATAAATGAACATTAATAACTACTAATAATTAAATAACTAATTCTTAACGAAGAAACACATAGATGAAAGGTTATGTGTATTTATGAAATGGAACCCATCATGTGTATTTATACAAACAATATTCTCATTGTAATACCATCACTTATCTATTATTCATATATTTATCCATTTATGGAGTTTTTATCCTATTTAAGTTGACTTGTGGTTTATTTTGCTTATATTGGAAGGTCGTGGCCCAATTTTAATTACTTTGGGTTTGTGACCCAAAATATTTAAAAGAAAAATAAGAAGAAGAGAAAATCTTCAACTTCGTGCTTGTGGCCCAAAGAGGGAAAGTTAAAAAAAAAAAAGAAAAAAAAAAGTAAAGAAAATAAAANAAAGAAAAGAAAGTTAAAAAAGAAAAGGAAAAAAAAAGTAAAAAAACAAAAGAAAAGATAGAAAAAGTAAAAAAGAAAAGAAAAGGCCAACCCAATAAATGGTTTTTCTTTACAACTAACTTGTTTTTCAAAAAGATTAAATATATTAAAAAAATATTAAATTATATTGGTTTTAATATTTCAATTTTGAAAAAATATATATATATTAAAACTATATATAGAGAACCATTATTATTATTATTATTAATTAATAGTTATTATTATAAAAACAAATATGGTAATTATTATTTTATTAAAATAATAATTACTTTTGAAAAAAGAAGAAGAAAAAGAAGGGTATTTAACCTAATAAGAAGGTTATTTAACTTATTGATATATTGTTATTCTTATAGATATAGTTATTATTTTTAATAACTATTGGGAAAAAAAATCAAAGTCAAGAAGGATTTCGTCCAAAAATTAAAAGGGAAGAAGACAAATTGAAGAAGTCAAAGTCGAAAGACAACTATCTATCATTATATAACTCAAAGTCAAGGAAGACAAAAAAAATATATTAAAAAGAGCCGAAATTAAGTCTCAAAAGATATTGAAGCCTTGTTTATATGGATTTCATATACTAAGTGTCTCTATTGTGAAATGGAATTCCTATTTCCGACAGTTTTTAAGAATGGTAATCGCTCTTTCCCAATATGTGGTAAATATTTTATTATGAAAGATGATCAAGGTAACTGGAAGTTGCAATCACATAAACTGGAAAGCGAATTACGATACTACAAGGAAAGCAATAAAAAATTACAATCTGAAAATGACAAGGAGAAGTATTTTAATGATTTAATAAATACCAAATTGAAAGATTATATTTGGGAGTCCACCAAACAAACTAAGGAATTTGAAATTGCGAGAAATAAATTCAACAAGGACATACAATAATGAGATGAAGAGATCCCTCATTTAAGAGATCATAATCAGAAATTACTTCTGCAAATCAAGAAGGAAAAAGATAAGGTTCAATGTAATCAACAGTTAGAAGAAGATAATCGTGATCTTCAAAAAGAATTATCATGCAAAGAAGAAGAACACTCTTCCTTAAAAATGGTTAATTAGGAATTGCTAGAGAAAATAAAAAACTTAAAAGAAAGAGAACCCAGAAAACAAGGCAATCAATATGACGTCGTCAAGTCAAACTATAAAGAAGAACTCTTACACTTAAGGAAAGTTAATAAGGAAATGCTTATACAAGTTAGTAAGCTAAAGCATGACAATAAATCTTTACAAGAAAAGCTAGATTGCAAGAGATCAAGTGTCGAGAAAGAAACAATGACTAGCATAATAGATGAGTCATCAAAGGCTTAAATTCAAACATCAGAAAAGGGAAGCAATACAAAGCTCGTCAAGGATCAAAAGAAAATTCTTATTGTCACATCGCTACAAACATCAACATAAAATTGTTCCAAAAAACAATTACAAAAATCGTTAGAAGCACCAGAGAAGTTCTAGTAAACACTTTACATGCGATTCAAGTTACGTATCGCCATCCAAATCACAAGAATCATTATGATAGAAGACAAGATCAAAAGGAAACTTACCAGTATTATTTCTACAAAGAGCAAAGACAAAATCGACAACTCTCGATAATTGATTCGCAAACAATTCTATTAAAGGTAGATCTTGGATGGACGACTTCACAAATGAGACAACATTTCCACACAATGTTTAAAAGAATGTATCATCTTATTTCATCAAGTGTCGCAACTACCAACACAAAATGTCATGAGAAATCCTTGCGATAAAGAACAAGAGATAAATCCTTCCATAATTGTGCTTTGAGGACAAAGCAATTCTAAGGGAGAGGCAATGTAATGAACAAAAATATAATAATTGAACATTAATAAATACTAATAATTAAATATTAATTCTTAACGAAGAGACACCTTGATGAAAGGTTATGTCTCTTTATGAAAGGGCACCCAACATGGGTATTTATACAAACAACATTCTCATTGTAATATCATCACTTATCTATTATTCATACATTTATGCATTTATGGAGTTTCTATCATATTTACGTTGGATTTTTCTATAGAAACAATATTTTATTATCTCACAACTCTTTGCTTGAAGACCCTCGTTTCTGCTGGGATGGTAGCCTCAATTACCTGGCCTTCACTGCCACTAACACACCTTCACATACCACTAACACACCTTCGCATATACAATAGACGAACATTCTTCAGATACACGATATTGATGAGCAATGCACAAACCACAGAAGATACCAATGATAAGTCAAACACATGGCCAATGATGATTAGATAGAGAAACAACGAATCTTGAAGCCAATAGTCACCTTTAAGATATATATCATACAATTAGTGATTGTTCGGCCCAATTATAAGTTAATAATACAAAAGTCTCATAAATATACATATTCAATCTTCACTCTCATCCTTGCTACTCTTTTGCAACGTTTTTTTGTGTGCTTGATTTTTCTATAGTGTTTTAATACAAGTCTTATATTATTGAAAATATTCTATTTCTAAAATGACGTGTGTAAATTTTGCATATCCTATTGTGTTTTAGTGTAGGTTGATAATATTCTTAATGTTCAACCAGAAAGGATTGGTTTGCGGGGTCATTGACTCTTGTAATAGTGTGTTGTAAGGTTCCAAATTTTACGATGTCCATCACTTGCTCAAGAAAAGCATGAATTATAGCTTTTACACTTTCAAACATTTTAGTTGTGATCAATCTTTACAATATTGTATATTAAATAATGTTTCGTTTGTGCATGTGTACATTAAGGTGTAGAAACCCCTTAGTAATAGTTAGAGAGTCCTAGGTTGAAGAGGTTAACAAGATAATGAAGTTACATTAAATATGACTAACCACAAAGATTTTCAAGTGACTCGGGGTGTCTATGCTAAGTTAGAAAAGTAGACCTACATCCTTGATATGTGTTACTAGCTTATTCTAACAATGTGCACACTGAGTATTAGATCACCTTAATGTACATAAATCAATAATATAGTGTGCAATTATTGTGGGTAAGATTGGTTGAAGTCAAGGTGTAGGGAAATGTAATGATTATTATTTTAGCCATACATATAAGGACAAGGTTTTTGTCTTAATAGAAGTGTATATTTGTATATATGTTATTTTGACATAATTATTATTATATATTTTCATTAAATATTTATTATTATTTCCATTGCATTCTTCAAATAATATGGGCTTAATATCTAGTGTCAATGTCAATATAGTTCATATGCGTTGCTGACAATGGTGGCTCATTAAAATTTGTTTAGATGGGATATATCTATTTGTTTATTTCGAATTTTGAACAACTACCATATAATCAATATCAATAGTATACGTGTTTCATCCTCGTCCGTAGATAAAAAAGCATAAGCCGTAGTCCAACTCAAATCTCAAATAAAAACACAAAAGTAGCTATATATATATATATATATATATATA